>NJRP01000224.1:113441-142199 GCA_003063835.1 Aphaenogaster floridana | reverse complement strand
ATAGAAAGAAATGTTATAGACAAGAATTGTTTGTTGTCAGGGAGCGAATACTGAAGAAAAAAATTTTTTCAAGGTCATACTTTTTTAGATTTTAAGGTCATTGATATATTTTTAAATGGAACTAGATATTTTTTTATCTATAAAAAAATATCTAGTTCTATTTAAAAATATATCGATGACCTTGAAATCTAAACAAGTATGACCTTGAAAAATTTTTTTTGTACGGGACAGTATTTGCCTCCTGACAACAAACAATTCTTGTCTATAACATTTCTTTCTATCATTAAAAATAAGCGAGATATTCAAGATGGTCAAGTTAGCTGGGACATCAAGAAAGTAGATAATTTATTTTTACTAAATCAAAGGCATTAGTGTTGCTAAATATTTTAAAAAACATGTCTTTTAAAAGATGTCCCACTTTACGAATAAAACTGTGATATTTGATATAAAAATAGACATAAATAATTTGTTCTAAAACAAACTTTTAAAATATGTAGCAACACTCTAATGCCTTTGATTTTGTAAAAATAAATTATCTACTTTCTTGATGTCCCACTTTACGAATAAAACTGTAAAACTAGATGCTAATTTATTAATCATGTTAATTTGATTAGACATCATAATCAATTTGATTGGTTGACTTCTTGAATAATTTAGAAGCTTCATATCTAAACTGAAATGCTAACAATAAGACACCAATAGCATTAAAGTCATAAATTAATCCTCCGTTTGCAATCTGGGTCTTTTATGTTCAGCTCAAGTTTCTTTACTATTCTAGGCTTTCAAAAAATTTGAAAAAATTCAGGGTTAATTTTGAAAGTGTTTATAACCATTATCCAATGGTTTTGAAAGTAGGGAGAACCAGGAGAACCAGATCCCGCTTTTCACGGAGAAATTCGAGAGCGAAATTTTACTTGTGCCATAAAAGACCCAGATTGCGGAGGGTTAAAATTAGAAAATTTTTTATATACACTAATTTTTTTATTATAGAATTAAATAAGAAACATGTCATTTTTTAAAAATATAAATAAACATTACTTTTGCTTTTTAATCTGAGACGATCACCATAAAGATATTTAATGTTCAACATTAGAACTAGAAACCTTTTCTAAAATAGAAGATTCATTCAAAATTTGTAGAAAAGATTTGTTGTCAAAATTATAAATAGTTGGTAAATATCTTTGCAGTGGAGTTTTAGTATTTTGGATGAAGTTCGTAGCGACGAGGAACAGTAGCTTGGAAAGAACCAAATGGGAGACGGTGGTGGTAACCTTATTTAGCGTCCCAGGATACTAATAAAACGAGATGCTGGGTTGAGCATTCCCTACGAAATTTCTCAAATTAACCTCATGATCCCTATTCTTTGTCTGCTGTTCCCCCGTGCGTCGTGTTCATCTTCCTCACAATTTTTTCTTCTATTTTTCACCTCTGTGAACAATAACGCGTCTCTTATTTACTCCTCAACGGACGTCCATTGTACCAAGTCTCGTGCAAATTACAAGAGAAAAATCAAAAAACTTTTTATGAAAACAATAATCGCTGTTAACTTCTTATACAAGAGAGAGCGTTCTGGTATTTAAAGCTTTTCCATTAAATCTTGAGTTCACAAATTGTTTTTCGGTCAAGTATATATAATTAAGAGTAGAAGGAAATACAGTATGATTTCCAATCTCCGGCTTTTGTGCTGGTGGAAAAAAGTTTCCACGTTTTAATATTGAAATAACAATTCAGTTATTTCACATTTACTTCTTGCATTTTCCTTCTTTTCTTTGTTTTTTACACTTCGCGTTTTTGCTTGTCCAAGTTTGTCCACGTTTGGAGACATATTCATAGAACTTTTCTATTATTACGAGGCAATGCGTATATACACACAGACAGAGAACTGACACACATAACTGAGACTATTATCGTAGAAGAGAGAAGAAACGCAAGAAGAGACGAAAGGAAGAACGAAAAGACGAAGGGAAGTGCGATCATAATCCTATTTTCCACTCCAGATTGCGAGTAAAATGAGCTTCTAGCCGAAGTATTTGCCGCGAATATCTAAAGACGGCGGAATATCACGTTTCGCAAGAATAGAAGCCCTCTTTGAATTAGCCACCCGATACCCCTTTCTTTCTTACTCCCCATTTTCTTTATCTTATCCGGCTCTATTCGCTACCGTCTCGCTCGGATCGATAAGGGCCTCTTCGTGCTGGTTAACGCGTGGCTCATTGAATAAAGACTCGTCGAAGTTCCGTCTAATTTATGACGTCATTTTGAAAGTGAATATTCCTACCGAATGGAGATAAGAATACGTCGACACGCCAGCGCGCTTCCTCTGGAAATAATACCGTCTGCTGCTTTATGGTCGCTATGGCACGTACGGTCGTTTCTCTGTGATTTGTTGAGAATTATCGGCGAGAATTATATCGTAAAATCGCCTATGCATCTTTAAAATTATGCTTCAATGTGTGATAAATATGAAATACTATTTAGGCTCTTTGTATTTATTTCAGCTTCAGCTTGAAAAAATTAAAAAATTTTTAAGAAACTGATTATTTCTCAACAAGAATGGTTTCCTTTAATTATAAGTGATTCTACAAATATTTTTTGAAATAACTACAGATATTATTTTATTTTAGCGAGTAGACATTTGAAGCGTTGGATGAAGGAATGTTTTAATTTTCTCAGCATTGTTCTTGTCATTCTAATATTTCTTTTCCTTTCGTCTCATGTCTTCCGCGGCATGTGAAATTTTTTTCCGACCATAAATAAGCGTTACTTTCGCGCTTATTCTTACTTTGTGCCATGTCCGCGTCACACGCGACATCCCTTCTGGATTTAAAGGTAAGCAGGGATGAAGAAGAATGACCATGTAATGGCTATACGTGTGCTTCATTGAATAATGTTTCAACCTGGCATACCGGGCGCTGTTTTATGTGATTCTGAAAATGACCAGTGGAAAGAGAGACGACAAGCCGTGGCTGAATGAACAAATGCGCCTATTTATAAAAGTACATGAGCGTCCGTTTGTATGATGGATGAAAAGCACCTATTGTATTAGATCTAATTATTTTATTTCATAATAAGTTTTTTCTGCTTCAAATATTTCTGGAAAGCACCTCTTTTGATTTCTATACAAAATTAGTTTCAGCAACTCATATTTGATATTTGGGCTAAATGTTAAATTTACGTTAATATATATCATTGCTTCATTTTATATTTCAAAAGTAATTTATTATGAAAAATAATTCGTGCATAGAGTAGTTAGTAAAATGATTTAATAGAGTTCTAAAGATGGAATAGTTCGGTGCATTCGTTTACGCATTGGCTGCCGCAGATGTATCATTTTATCCTTGTTGTTCACCGAATGTTAAACAAGGATAAAATGATACATCTGCGGCAGCCAATGTGTAAACGAATGCACCTGTTTTGTATGTAGAATGCTTCGTAATCTCGCGATCAGTTCCGGCGTTAGGGTAGGGCGCGGTAGGGCGATCGTCCAGGACGCCAGATCTGTACACGGAAAAAAAAATTTGTTAACTTGACTAAATCTTTCAACTAAATAAAATTTATTTAGTTCAAGTATTTATTTATTTAACTTAAACATAAAATATATTATATATAAAATATATTATATGTTTAAGTTAAATAAATAAATGTTTAAGTTAAATAAATAAATACTTGAACTAAATAAATTTTATTTAGTTGAAAGGTTTAGTCAAGTTAACAAATTTTTTTTCTTTGTAGGGGCGCCGCTGCCTTCTGCTTTGCTAGTTTGAGAGTGAAAGGGATTCCCTAAAATCTAAAAATAAAATGGGGTTCGCCGTTCGATATTACCACGTCCTTGTCTTTTCTTTCTCAAGAATTTTGAGCCCTTGAATTTGAATGGGCGCCACGATAATCTTGCCCAGGGCGCCAATGTTGCTAAAATACTGCTTGCGATAATTGTAGATTAACGGATTTCAAAGAAAATAACATTACGAGATCTCACAGGAGTAGTACGCGCGTGTCATGAAGCATGCGGATCGTGTCTGCGATAGAAAAGTAATAATTTTAAAAGTAATAATGCCAGAAAATATAGCAAGTTTGCGACACGGCGGCATTCGCGACATTCGAGCGTCATCACTCGAGTCGAGGAGAAAAGTCCGACTACTCATTAAAGAGGAATACTTGGAAACTAATTTCTTTAAGATCGGCCATTTGTTCGTCGGACGTTCTACACTGAATTCCTCGCTACTCGACACCCACTTCGAAGTCAATTATCGGCCCTTGATGTCGGGGTGGACGGGGCGAGAGGAGAAAGGCGAGGAAAAAAGAAAGAGCTCGAGCGGGAAACTCAAGCGGGCGATACAAACCTTGTTGGGCGTTCGTGACCGTGAATAAAACGAATCGCCGGTTCGAGTTCGCCTGCGAATTGCCAAGGTCGGGTATATCACGTTCCACGGCGATGGTGTTTTCCTTCGAATTAACCCCTTTGCCCCCTCCGTCTCGCCTCTTTCGCGCCACGCTCACTCGGCTCGCGGCCGCTGCTTCCTATTCGAGACAACGACGGCAAGAACGAAGAGCCGTTGTTTGCGCGAAAGTCAGCGACTTCCGAAAGAACTATCGCGGCAAGAAAGACTCGCGCGGAATTAACGAGAAAGATATTTAACCCCGTTCGCGCAATGACCTACGATCTTACAGACAGACGTCGTCTTCTTTCTCAGATTAAAGTAGTATTTATAGATATAAAGATGGGAAATAAACCATTTTATTTGTA
Organism: Aphaenogaster floridana; assembly: GCA_003063835.1. NCBI lineage: Eukaryota > Metazoa > Arthropoda > Insecta > Hymenoptera > Formicidae > Aphaenogaster > Aphaenogaster floridana. The sequence goes on along the minus strand of NJRP01000224.1, from coordinate 137,455 downwards.
TTGTACAAAGTCTACAAAAAGCCCCATGCAAATGACGCCTCTCTTGTGTCGTCATAAATCATCTCGCTACTGCAGAGTTAACGAACAGGTACTTCAAGTTTTGCTCGTGCCGTCCCGTCTGCAAGAACAATTTTCTAGCCGAGATAAATACTATATATATTTTTTTTTTCTCATCGGAAAATAACATGCGGACGCGTATTATCTGCCGACAGTTGCGCGGCGGGAAACCGAGGCACTATTATGCTTTCTTTGCTCATTACCGTTACTGTCGTCGTTTTGCTACCGGAGATGGATCGTTCTGACTGTTCATCGTATCTCCTGCGAGAGGAAGAGCGAAACCGGCGCGGCGCGGCGCGGCGCGGCGGCCGGGCTAAGAGGCGGTGGGTCAGGCAGTGTGTTTCGTTTGAAAATTTAATTTCTCTAATTAAAGTGCCGACGGGCTTTACCAGGGCGCATCTCCCGTCGTCCGTCCTCGTCTTTCTTCCTCTCTTTTGCCCGGTGCTGCGTCCCCTTTGTGTCCCGGATGCGAGCCGCGCCTGCGGCCTAGCTTTTGCCCGAGTCACCCGTTTCATTAAGCTAATGAAAGTTTTCTTTTGAAGATGATACGCTAAACAATTTTATTTCGCGTATCCCTGCCGGTGTTGATGCTGATGACACTACGTGCGGTATGCTTCGTCAGGCGAGTGTCCATCTGATAATTAAGCGTCTAATTGTATTCGGGAAAGAGAATTAAGCAAACACAGTTAATACTCGATTTAATTCTACAATCTACATCAATTAATGTTCAATAAGATACAATATACGTTTTTTTTTAATATAAAGACCTTGTGACTTTTTATGGACTTCGTATCGACTATCGCTATTTTATTAATTTATTTTTTGCTTTTATTTCAGAGCGCACTTTATTTTTCTGTGTTATTTATTTTCATTGAAATAAATAATCTCGTTGTCATTACTCGAAATGCTGCTCGATATGCGACACCTTGTTATTTTTTTAGCTTACAATCGCGCGCATACGGATCGCCGCAATCGATCGTGCCGACGATGCGTCATCCTTTGAGGTGGAAAAATCAGTGTTAGCGGGAAGGTTCGAAAGTGGTGGTTACGCTTACATCAAAGAGCACGGGCTGCTCCTCGCCTCGTGGAAACTAACGCCGCGCCAGGGGAATTCATTTCCATTCGATAGCCACGGCCGAATGCGAAAGCAGCTGCCGGCCATGTGGTGTGCAAACGAGGTGGATTAATCGCTTTTTCCCCTCGTCCTCCAACGTTGCGATATATCCCAACGACGCCTCATTCGCGGGGAGAGTTGCAGTACCTCTCACGAAATTTCATTTTAGCAAGACTTTTTGTGGCGCGCTCTAGCTTTTTTTGTTTACTTTTCGAGTTCGCACCGGCCGCCGCGTACATTACAAATGCATTTTTACCCGCGATATAAAACAAAATGCATAACGCGACGCTACCCTAACAGCACAATATATTGCAGCAACATTGCAGTAATATTGCATGGCAAGATTGCAATATTGCATGCAATATTGCTGCAGTGTTGCAGCAATCTATCTATGTCCTACTTTGTACAATATTGCTGCAATTTGCAGCAATATTGTGGCAAATTGCATTGAGTAAACAAAAAAACGTACTTAGGAGACGTAAATGAAAAATAATAAGGCGTTACTAAGAAGTAAAAATAATGAAATTCTTTAGTCAGTAAACGTAATATTTCTTATAGGAAATGTTTATTCTTTTTTTTGCCAACGCCTTCCCAAGCGGTCACCCATCCAACTTCGAACACCATCCAAACGCTCCTTGACTTTGATGATCGGACGGGAACAGTTATCCTGAAACTTTTGCTAACAATTATATGTTAAGGAGAGATATAATTCTGATATAATTCTATATCTATATAGAAACAATACGTACATACATACATTCTAGTTAGTACACATTATGCCGGTTCTACAATGAGTCGTTAGTCGTTAGTCGGAAGCAAATTGACCAACCACAGTCGAATATTCCTCGAATACTCGATTGTGGTTGGTCAATTTGCTTCCGACTAACGACTAACGACTCATTGTAGAACCGGCTTTATATATGTATATAATGCCTTAGTATGTTGCAGTGCCACCTTGCAGCAATATTACTGCAAGATTGCCAGAATAGTGCATTCTCCAATATTGCTGCAATGTATTAGAAATATTTCACACGCAACATTGCAATGCAATGTTGCTGTAATGTATCAGCAATATTGCACTGCAAATGCAATATGACAATATTGCTGCAATATATCATGCTGTTAGGGTAGAAACAGAAACGGCGTTGAAGAGCTCGATATTTGGGCAGCGGTTGTCATGTTAAAATAACACCAGCAATCAGTAACGCGCAAGTTCCATATTTCCTTTTGTAGCTGTATAACACAGAACGTCATTTTTAGCACTCAGCTAACTTTGATTTCCGTCCCTTAATTGGAGATAAGCGGAGCGAGGGGGTGAGGTGTAATTTCGCTTCGTTCTCTCGGCGGGGCGTAGCGATGCGACGATCGTTAAACCGTTATCGTCGGTCGAGGGGTTCGCCGGCGACGGCTCGCTGTATTGCGTTTTGCGATCCGGTATCGCGAGCCGGTTACCGCTTAAGGTTACGTCGTCCGCACCGTTGAACCGCGTCTCCGCCGCGTGTCCCGCGCGCGCGGATTTCCGCCGACATGATTTATGGTGGAAAAGGCGCCTCTCTCACCCCCGCCCGCAGCCTCGCGCTACGCGCTCGGCCTCCCCAGAGACGGCGGATTCTGCGGGCACGACCTGTTTTCGTTAGTCGGGGAAGTGGTTTAATTATTAACTACGTCGTAAACTCCCGCGCGACGTGCGCTTTTCCGCTCGGATGAACGTCTGTTTAATCCATTTTTATTGGGGGCTTCATGGATTGTTTTACTCACGCGCAGTTTCGCCATTTCAATTTAATTATACTAATTGTGTAAGAAATTATTATTTAAACAACGTTCGAATCAGCCTACAGACATATAGTGCGACTAGAGATATAATCCGACATAAATTTCTCTAACACATACGCGCACGGTGGATGCTATATTGAAGACACATTTAACTTTAATTAATTAATTAACGCTCCGAATGAGAAGATAAATGCTGCAGATTAATTCCGCTTCGGGCACATTAATATTCATGAAGCTAACTTTGACCTTTGATAATTTTTTCTGTCTCTTGTAGTTTCTAAGATCTATGAGTGGGTCACGTTCTACGTGAAATGCCCTGCTCCGACTTTATCCGCAGTAATCAAATTTTCCTAAAACGTTACGGCACTATATACGAAGGCCGGCATTAAGATAATTAATCTGCAACGGACACATTCAAGCGTATTAGAGCACATTAGGGTAATAGATATTTCTCCGTAAGCTAAATGTTGCGCTTCGCAGACTGCTGACCGCCTTTCCTCTCTCCATCTTCCGCTCGTATTAATTTGTGGGCCCTTATACAAGCCCTCCTCTTACGGAATTACCTTTCAGAATTATTTCTCAGCAATTTTCTCTATAGAGAAATTGGAATATTTCTCTTAAATTTAAACGTTTATAAATATCAGAAACGTTTTTTCGAAATTCTTTCGCAAATCGTTTTGATAGCTTCGGACTAGAATTATGCGAGAAATATCGAATGCGGATAAAAAAGATCAGAAGAACTCGCACGTGAACCAAGCAGGTGATATTTAATTCTTCGATCGCGATTTCGCCCCTTGTCCCAGCTTGCTGAACTTACACTGTTGTAGTTAAACCGAAGTTGCGGAATTCATTGTGAAACTTCGCTCGGAAGCGTTACAATGACGGCGCCGGGGCGATCGATTGTCATCGCGGGCCGCCGGGTCCTTGCAAGCTCTCCGGGCGTGCTTATTAAAGTCAGCGATTAACGGCATGTCGGACACGGCGCTCTACACGAAAGCCGGGGCTTTGTCCGTTTCCACGTTAATCGGGCATAACATTGTGACGGTGGTGGTACTCGCTGCCGGTGTCCGTACGGTAACAACGTGGACGAGTACAGCCCGTTACGCTTAGGCGGACGGATGTGATGTCAGGCCGGAAGCGTCGCAGTGCAATACGTGTACGCACATCTGCAATATTCCCTTGCCCGGGATACGGCATTAACTAGAGGTATTGTCCAATTCGGGATTTGAATTCGCATTATGCTATGTTTATTGCTAACGCTTGTTTAATATTAATATAAAATAAGTAGTCTTGATATATTAACGATATTAATCGTCAGTAGTAATCATTAAAAGAGAAAGAGGGAAAGAGAGAAAGAGAAAGAGAAAGGGAGTTAGCACGTGGTACTAAGAAAAACGCGCGCAATTTAATAATTTAACCATCATAATTAAAAGAACCATCATAATTCAGAAGAAAAGCTTCTATATTTGCTTGTTGTTTCCTCCGACGAGGATCGTCGTTGAAAGTATTTTCTACAATTGGAGAATTTATCAAATAGCGCCGTTTACGACCATGTCATATCCAACATGAATGCCAACAGTCAACAGAAACTATTGAAGCAGTAGCAACGGCGCTTCTTGTAGCGGGACTCGGCGTGTCGTTTAAAACTGACTTGCGAGATGCAGCGACGACAAGAACGCTGTCGTTAAGTCGCTAGTGAATTCCGCCCTGTCACGGCTCATCGACATTCACGTCGCATTCCACGGGAAGTGCAAGCGAGTTTAACTGCGGGAACGAGAGGGTGAGGAGAAAAAGAGCGAGAAAAAGAGAGGAAAAAAAAATATAGAAAAGAGGAGAAGTCGCGCGTGCGGTGATGGATCGACACGGTTAGCGATGTCGCAGCGGCGACGATTTGCGCTCTTTATTTCCGTTCTCGCCAAGTTAGAGCTCGCCCCTATCTCTCTATGACAGCCTTGCCAATAGCACTTTCGGCACGTGACGTGAAATAAAACGCGCGTCGCCTCGTGAAAAACTCGCGCGAGACACACCTGCGAGAGCGTACGACTAACAAGACACTCGGTTATTACGTGGAGAACCATTTGCAGAAAACTTATAAGGCTGTTGGAAAAGCTGAAGACTAATGGTGGTTCCCGTCGCCGTAAATTAATATTTTTTCATCCTTCTTTTTGGTTTCAACTCTGTTAGTTGCATATTAGAGTTTATCCTCTTTACAGGATATTACAGTTTATTCCTCTTTTTTCCTTTAATATTAATACTTTTTACAGTTATATATGTAATGTATATTTTATGATATTACTTTTTTAAAGTCATAGAACGTTAAAGAGAGTTCAGAGCATGAAATAAACCGCGTTCCACTGTGTCCTAGCCTATTCCGTTCTTCCCCTCGTTCCCTTCTATGCTCCCTGCGCATTTACAAGTAATGAGCCACCGCAGTTCGAGGCATGCGAATTTTCCATCATCCGCTTCCGTTCTGCGGTGGCAATGGGTAAATCAGGGAAGCTCGCTGCGGCGAGCTCGGAGCCGGTAGCGGCGAAGTACCGTTTGACCTTCCACCTGCGTGTACCACCGAGCACCGATCTTGTAATCTCGGGTGACGCGACCCTGCGGAATATTTCATCAGGCTGCACGAATGCACCTGCTGCCCCTACGGAATACAGTGAATTCGCTCGCCTGTATCACTCGACTCACCTGCGGCAGAACAGCGAAGGTAGGTCCTGTTGTTCCCATCCCTTCGACACCGACACCGTCGCCGTCACCGCCGCCGCTTCCGTCTGCGACGCGGTTCGCTGTTTGTCTTTCGCTTTGACGGATGGTGGTTAATGGGCCGATTTATTTCAGCCGCGATTAGCGGCCCATGACGAAGAGGGTCGTTGCGGAAAATTTGCTCGCCTCTATTCTCTCCACGTCTCTCCGCCCTTCGCGCTACCTCTTTTTATTTATCTTCTACACCCCGAATTGATATAATACTTCACTCCTCTTCCCTTCTTCCTCACGTGGAGGGACGCCTTTTAATTATTTGATTGAACGATCCAATTGTACGGGATTTTCGACGCGGCGAAAGAATGATGGCGTCCAGCACGAATGGGACTTACACATAGAATGTCACTATTATTATTTATAAGCTAACTGTATCGCGTTAGTGATCGATCACACGGGTAAGTAATTCGAAGTTTCCAGTCGCTGCGCGCCATGACGTCAATCACTCACGGGAACTTCTTACTGTTTCATACCGCGGCAATAATACACCCGTCGCCTTATCGCTTCGCCGCATCGATCATCCACCTTTGCCGAGCCACTCCGCCGGTGCACATCGAATTTCAGAATTGTTCGGTACACATCGTTACAATAACGACCCGGCATCGCTTCCACCCCGTTTCCCCCGGCTGCCGTTTCTCGTTTCCGTCGCGCCGAACTGCACACCGGTGTGCCATCATCTTTATTACGTTGCGTTGCAGTTCGCGTGGTGATGATATGGATAGAGATAGATATTTACCGAGTAACAAGCGCGCTTAATATCTAGTTTTGTCAATCTGCATGGCGCACGTGTTTTTCCACTTAAATTTATTTAAGGCATTATCGTTTGTACTGCTGTGCAATACTTTATATCAAATTGCAGCAATTGTGAAATAAAAAGGAAAGAAGAAAAAACGGATCAATTTTGTCGGGTTTGAATCAAGTTGAAGTATGAGCTTGAAAATACTTTCTTTCTAAATTCTATATTATTTATTAAATTGCACATTTTCAGGGGTATGAAAGAATACGTTCTTTTAGGAATGAAAATAATTCTGAAAGTGGAAAGATTAGCCATGGTTGTTGCAACTGTTTCTCCGATATTTTCCTTAGCGTATCATCCTTGCGCGTTTACCTTTCTCTCGCTTTTGTACGTAGAGAGGATGGGAACGGGTCGTTCCCAGGAGACTCCTACAGCATAATAAATGTCCGTATATCTGGCCATCTCTTATTGCGTTCCGACGATATGGTGTAAAGAAATAAAGTGAGGAAGAGACCAAAGGCAAAAGGGTGGCGGCGAGTTTCGTGCAAAAAGGACTAAGATGCGCGAGATAAGACGTGGGAGGACGCACGAAGACAAGCGCTTATATGCAGCGCGTGACGTAGATTGCGAGAAGGAGGATAAAGAGAAGAAAAGGTCATTGAAAAAAAGCCAGGCGGGGAAACTTATTTTACGTCAAAGTCGTTTCACACACACATCCCTTTGAAAAAAAAATTTTTAGTGCCGCCGGAAGATCGTGACGTAGGTACGTGATTTTTGTCGCGATCAGCTTAACTCTGAATTCTCGTGTTACATAATGTACACGAGTCGTCATTTTTTAAAGCGATATGTCGGACCGTTGTGATGACAACATACTGCAGTATGACGCAGCAAATCGAATAAGACAATGGTCGGTGAAGACGCAGTATCGTTGAAGAGAATTGTTAAAAAGTAAACAATTGGTACATCTAGGAAAGAGACGAATGTTCTGTAAAGGAGGTACTTGTAAACGAATAAATCGGTACACACGCTCTAAGTAGAGACTGGAGTAACTTGACGGCACACTCTTTGTTCGCCAGTAGTTGTAAAAGCGAACGATGCTTACGTCGGACCGAAGGAAAAGGTCGGCAGTATCAATAAGGCGCAAGATGGCGTGAGGGCACGAAAGGAGAGATAAAAGCGCCATACTTATTGCTAAATCATGAACGAGCGGAGAGGTAAGGCGACATGGCAGTCTTTTTACGGCGACGCAAAAAGGCGTAGAAAATGGTCACGTAGGTCCAGGAGGGACACGGGTAAATATAAAGAGAGAATGAGAGGTGGCGAGAGAGATAAAAGCGGAAAAATAACGAGGGTGATCCGGCGCTCGTTAAATGTTCGCGCTTGCGAACGAATTAGCAAAGGCTGCGCGCAAAGTTAATGAAAATATAGTTACTAGTGAAAAATAAAAGAATGAAAGAAGGACAAGAGAGAAAGAGGGGAGGAAAAAATTTATCATGGTCTAGGAAGAATACGTTATGGCCGGAAATAATATACGACACAGAAAGCATAATTAGATAAAAACAGTGATAAAAATTGGTTACACGTGTGTTACATGAGAAAAAAAGAGATAAGTTTAGGAAGAAAAAAGAGGGAGAGGAATATTTATCGCTTCATGCCCTTTAGTTTTTAGAAGATACAACATCCAAAGGTCTTTGAAAAATAGTTACTGATTCAGCCTCGACAATTTCAATGGGTAACAAGATTCAGAAATATCATGGAAAAACAGCAGTGAGACGGAGAATAAACGCGTGGAAATGCAAGGATTTCAGGTACAACGTACATCGGTGAAGCCGGCATTCGAATGTCGTTAACTGCGGCAAAGGATTGCGCAGACGTGCATTCGTGCATACGGGGTTGCATGAAAGGGAGAGGCCAGGAGATGGAAAATCACATAAACGGATTCAGACAAATCGCAGGGAATGCGAGGAAAATGCGGAGTGAACCGGAACAGCAAACTAAGGGGATGATGATAATACTTGTAAGCTTATAAAATGGCGCGCATGGTAGTCGGATTGCTGGGCGAAGGGCCACTTTTATTGCGGTTAAAAATCGATGGCGTTCGCTCGTAGCGGATAAGAGAGAAACGAAAGATAAACGCGGCCACGGCGAGTGCAGGCATACTAAAAGTAAGACAATGTAAGGTCGGGAAAAGCAGGATAGATAAAAGAACAAAAGCCTGACTCGAAAAATCCACGTAACGCGACGGCTGTCATATTTTGTTCGTGGCATTGTTGCAGTTGAGACAGAACTGTGTTGAAAATGTGTAACGTAGATTCTGACCGATTGAACTCGAGTTGAAGTATTTAGAACAAATTGAAAATAAATATGAAGAAAAGATTGAACAATAGTAAAAAGAGGTATTAAATTGCATATGTACATAAATTAACAGTAATGTAATAAGAAAAATACAACGCAAAATATACGTGCAAAAATGGAGAAGCAGCAACATGATAAAATAATATAAATCGACGGTGTTCTTTATAAAAGGAAAAAAAAAATAACATTGTGTGATCGTTAACGTTGATGTGAAATATGAGATGACAGTGGGGTATTGTTAAAGTATTAAAAAGGGGACACAGATAAGGGATTATATATAAGATATAAAGGATCTCCTTCGAGACTGAAAGAAGAGCCCTAAGGTAAGAAGTTGAGATAAAATAATGCAGAGAAAAAAAGCGGCGTGAAAACTGAAGTAAAGAAAAAAAGTAGACGGAAACGCGATAAGACACTTCGACTTTCTAAAGAACGTAGTGTTGCCTCGTATAAATAACTTCGAATAGTATTGGCAAAATATAATACATCAACAAATCGGCAATACATTAAAATGATCATTTTCACCAGTTTTTTTATTGGCGCGTCTACTTCATTCTTTGCATCTTTTTTCCTCCTTACAGCAAGAAACCAAAGATGTAGAAATAATCTCCAACAATGTTGAACGAATAGATAATCTTAGAATAAGAGATAATTATGATACCCGCGATAGTATAATTGTGAATACTTTATAAAAGAATGTTCTGAAATTAATTCCTCTATACAATTCAGATGTAAGAAGTTAATCTGTTGCCTCACGAAGCACATCTAAAACAATAAGCGAGAGAACGTAGGGAAAGTTGGAAAGCGAATAAAGGTAGGGTGAAGAGAATATAAAGGCGTGAAGAGGGAGTAACGCGGCGAAGAGACAACCGCAAAGATGGATAAGTTGGCGAAAAATAAAATGGCCGAGGCGGCGGCGCATCGCCCGCCGAGCAGTCATCTTCTCAAGGAGGAAAGACGCTCTTGACTGTGTCCCGCTTTAAAGATAACGAAGCGAGTTCTTCGCGGAACAAAGCTTCGTAACCGCCGCTGCCGTCGCGACGGTCGCGGAGTGTTTGCCGAGACTGTCTCCAGCAGTGCGACGGGAGCGACAGGTGGCTCCGTGTGCCCGCTTTTTCACCCCTTCTCACCTTTTCTCTCTCTTTCTCTTTCTCCCTCTCTCTTCCTCTTTGCCGTTTCTCCATCCGTCATCCCCTCACGATTCCGCCCCTGGGCTCGCTCGCACCGTTGGCACTCGCTCGGGGGTGTGATTTAAAGTGTAAACTTAAATATTCCAGTTGGTACCTTCGTGCAAATAGATTCGATATTAATGGAGCTTCAGCACCTCTCTGGGAAAGAGAAAGAGAGGATATTCGAATATCTGCTGCAGGAAATCCTAATGGCGAATCTAGCTACTTCATATGCCTAATTCGTATATTTAACGAAAGAAAATAATGTAACAATAAAAACACAAATACAATCTTTATAAATTAAAATTGATATTACAAATATAACAACAAATTCGGAGTTTTGACACAGCAAATATTCAGCGTTAATATGGAGAAAATAACATTTAAAGCGAAGTAGTCTTTTCACTGGAGAATTCTTGCGGTTATCTCATCCAGAGCCCCATCAAAGAAATCGCAAGTAATCCCCTCGAACGACGCGCAAAACGTTTCGATCTGACTTTTTCGTCTTCTTTTTCCATTTTGGGGTGATTGATTTATAGATGAGAAAGTGACGGCATGGCGGAGTTAAGTGTCTCGGTTCAAAATAATTATCAATCTGCTCTTATCAAATCTACGAACTTACCTGCTCTGTGTATATAAGAGGAGAAGGATATCCCGCGTTAAGACAAATTTCAAGAAATCTATTAACGAGAATCAGTGTACAGCTCAGCTTTCTTTTAATCCACCGTTAATCCATTTCGTTCTGCGATTGAAAGACGAAGGGGAATTGATGTTCTATATATTTCTTATACATAAAGACTTTCGTATTTAAAAAAAATATATTTCCAATTTCTCCTGCATTGAAAGCTGTATGAATTAAGAAGCAGTTTGACAGTATATAATCGTATTCGTGCCTCACTTAATCTATAGAAGGAAAAGGATTCACATGAATAATGAAATATACCGTCGTGTATTAGAGAAAAATAAAGGAAGCTTTATTCTTTACATACCATAGCAGGCGATACGAGTCGGCCGCGCGTCGTCGACGCGAACGACAAACGCGCGCGTCACCGACGACGCAGAGATATAAACGAATATCGGTAGGAAGATCGGGCCGGTAGGGGGTCTCGGGGTACACGGTAAGATCGGTAAGATGGGATCCTCCTCGTCGCGCGGGGTCGTATGATACACACCGTCGCCTCTCTTGTCTCGTCTCGCTCTCGTTTCTTCGTCCTCGCTTTCTTTCACCGTCGCCTTCGGCTTCTTCAGGTCACGCCAAGATCGCCGCCAGTTTGTGCAGATTCGTTATGGTCGTCGCGTCGCCTGGCTGCAACCTGAGAGCCTCCTTGTAAGCCGCGGCGGCCTGCTTGTACTTGCCGTTCAGGTGTAGGATCGCGCCGAGATTCGTGTGGCTGCGGGCCTCGTGCGGCCTCAGACTGGCCGCGTGTCGGTACCAGACCTCGGCCTCATCGCGACGATCGGCCTGCCTCAGCGCCGAGGCCGCCGCGACCGACAGCTCGTAATCGGACCGCGACAGCTCGGCCGCTCGCAGCTGCTCCTCGGCAGCCTCCACCAGTCGGCCCTGCGACGTCAGGAACAGCCCTGGAAATTTTCCAAACAGACATCATCGTGCGTGTCGCGAGGCGGCATCGCGTTCGATCAATTTATACGTCGTGTATTGTTACAGTTAATCAAGTTGCTCGATAGATCGTTAATCGGTGTGGCAATCATTTATTCAATACATATAATTCTGCAAATCTATTCACTAATATTTTGCAATAGATCGATTCCGCTTATACGTAGAATTGATTTCTGATAGAGGAAACATTTTTTCGTATTTCGGTACTTTTTAAAACGATGTTTTGAGGTAGAAAATTTTCAGGAAAACGTGACATTAAAAATGCAAATCTGATGAAAAAATATTTTTGAATAACTGTATTTTTAATTTGAAAGACACTTAATAAAACACGAACGTTTTTCGATCAACGAGAAGGTAGAAATTTAAGATTCCGATATTAAAATCTTGACCGATATTCATAGTCCATTCTTATTTCAAGACTGTCTTAAGTAACGTCTTAAAATGCTAATATGGCTCTATGATTGGCTCATGATAACTTAAGATTGTACTTAAAATGGTCTTAAATATAAGAACGGACTATGAATATCGGCCATTGAGTCTTTGCCTTAAAATTAGAGATAGACATTCTATTTATTATTAATTAATTAAACAAAAATACGCAGTATTTTAACATTCTTGAACGAATGGGAAAAAGATACGCGGAAAATTGCATGCGGCAGAAGATCGTCTCCGTATATCGGTGCAATTTAACGCGGCTGACGTTTTGAAGCGTCGCCGCGTTTCCCCGGAATTTTAATACCCGTCGATCCATCCTCGGCATCTCGATTCATCCCCGTGCCCTCTGGTATTCATTCTTCTTTTCGATTAGCCTGTCCGCCCTCCTTCTCGTCAGATCGACTATCATCCAGCAGGAAATATTACAACGGTATTTATAGCGGCTCGACGAATCGGCAATCCTCTTATCTCCCCCTCCTATTAAGCGACTCTTCGAATCTTGGTTCTTTGATTCCCGTCGCGATTCCCCCTTGCAACCGAAGGGAACTTCGAGGACTCCTTTTCAGAACGGATTCGGGGATCGGGAATCAATTATACCGTTGTTACAATGGGGTCTCGGCTGTGGCGACCGGTTCGACGATGGGGCGGGGAAAGGTTCCTTCGGGGGTGCGTTCGGCGGGTGCAAAGGCGAAGTGCTTAAGAGAGCGTATTTCATTGCTTTAATAATGAACGAGGATTTTCCCTTATCACCGCCGAAGACGATTACAAATACGGGCATTAGATATTTAAATTGCGATGCGGTCGAGAAGCGGAAGGCCAACCTCGGTCGGCGAGGAGCAGGGGGATGAAACGATAGTGGAAAAAGGAGACGGAGACAGTAACCGGAGACGCCTACTGTCGAATACCGGACGACGTCGATGAGGACAACGACGCTTTCCTGCGGTCGCAATTAAAGGAGCTCTTGGTCGCGCCTTACCGTAATGATGGTGCACGCTGGGGTCGTCCGGCGCCAACCTGCGGGCCCTCAGGAACCATCTCTCCGCTTCCAGGACGCGGCTCGACTAAAGAGAGAGAAAGCAGAGGCGACTCGTGAGCCACCGCGAACTCGATAGCCCTGTCTGTCCCCCCTCCCCCTGGCGGTTGCTACCGGTTCAGGAGCTTGTTCTATTACATTGGACAAGATTTTTGAATATATTATATCCATTAAATTGTGGATGTATATATGTCACGCTGAATATAAATAAATTTTCAAGGACAATCAAAAACATGTGTTTATATTAAAGAAAATTAAAATTTTTTTAATTACCGTAAACAACAACTTCGAATCTTTCTTTCGCCACAGGAACATATTGCAATTTTCGTTAACAATTTCGATACAATATCCAACGTCCATTCGCAAAATTGAGTGTCACAGAAAAAACAATACCTAACGCGAGAAACAGGAAAATAGATTTACATTCAGCGTTGAATTCTCTAAAAAAAGACCTTTGATTTCCTAAAAAAGAATCTCGTTTGTCGTCGAAATTTTGACATCCGTTGTTGTTTATTAATACCATCAGAATATGATATTTGACGCAAATAAATGTAGTTTTGGAGATGTAAAAGCCGGGAGGAGCGGGGACTTCATATTGACCCAAATATATTTATATTGCGCATTATATTGCGTATCGCGGTAGAAGTTTCTCAAGTGGTAACGGTCGATATATAGTCAGACTTGGAAAGTAGATCGCGATAAGGTGAAATAGAGCGGCGATGGCAGGCGATGGCGATCTAAAAGCAAAACGACGGCTACTTACGTTCCGTGCCAAAAGTTTCCCGTAAGTGATGTGGGCCGGCACGTGGTCAGGCTGGCTGGCCAAACTCGCCTGAAACCACCTCTCCGCTTCCGCATACTGTTGCAGCCTCGACAGCGTCTCGCCTAGCAGATTGTACACGCTCTGGAGGAAGAAAAGGAAAAAAATAGACGGCTTCTTTGGTGTCATCTAATTTCTGTCCGCCGTTACACTGCAGAAATTTTAGAACTTTTAGAATGTTCCGAATTGCTTTTACTTCTCCTCTCATTTAAATTCTTTGACCTTGAATTCAGAGTCGATTTTTTTTTAACGAAAATTCAATTGTTTGCTACTTTCGTATTCGCAACTCTTTACTGTGCAAGATTAGATATCGTTTTAATTAATACTGTAGTTAGATCTCTTTGCAAGTAACGGCCATTTATATTTAAATGTGGAATAAGATTTTGCTATTTGTTTGCACTGCCAAAGCTTAATACGAAGAAATCCCCAGATTTTTCGGTAATTTATATTAGTACGAATTTAGGTCATTAGACCTTTTTCTTTGTAGGTTTTAGAGAACCGTATATTTAAAACTTAATCTCCGTTTTACTTCATGCTACTTAAATATGCAAACATCGGTTAAAGAATCCGGTAAGTGCGAACGTGTTTGAAAAACACGAGCGCGAGGCGCAACTGAGGGTTGTGTTTACGAGAAAATCACGTGTGGATCGAAACGCGAAAAGGTTCGTTAGCGTGCGGGGGAAAATTATGCTAATAAATTCAACAACTAATAAATTTGCTGGCAACTAATTCACAAAGCGTAACAAATTGCCGCGATATACGCGGACACGTGTACGCGTTTTAATACGCGTTACAATATAATAATAAGCTCTTAATTACCTTCAATCTAGAAAATGCGATTGCGAATGGTAGAACGCCGGAGCGCGCCATTTCTACGTTAATTAATTACGCTTCAATGTGAGGGATCATATCCAAAATTTTCATCGACAGATAAACGATGTGGCGTTTCGACACGTACGATAAATAGAGAAGGCAAGAAGAGATTGACATTGATTTTGAAAGGAATGCCCACTCTGAAAAGTTTTTTGATTTTTGGAGCCGACGGTTGTTACTGATAGTTTTTCTGAGAAGGTAAATGTTCGTACCTATAAGCAAGCTCACAATCGTTGAAAAAATTCAGCTGATAGCGTGCACATATACACTGAAAAAAAATTCTTGGTAAACTTGTGAGATGCATTTAGTAATACTTTTTTTGAAGTATTTGATTATTACCGATTATAATAATAACAAAACATTTTGTATAATAATTATAAACATTTGTAATAATTATAAAAGAGCAAATTTTGTTTAGTTGAGCCAACTAAATTATGTAATACTTATTATACGTTTAGTTGAAACTATTTCACCAAGGTGCTTGGTAACATTAACCAAGCCTGGATTTTTATAATCAAGCCTTTCTTTCAGTGTAGGATAAGGAGAAAAGTAAAGTAGATGCATAACATTATTTCTTGTAAAATTTGAACTCTGTTTTTGTCTATCGAAAGCTGTGGTTGATTATTATTTTTGTCACAACTGTTGACAAATTAATATTCTGTTAAGGTAGTTGTCTCGTCTCGCGACAGTATACAAGTCAAAATTGTATACTCCAAGTCAACGCCGACTACCTACCGCTACAGTTACAGGCTGAAAACTTTTGGCTAATTGTATCCTTCTCACACAAAACAAGCGCCGCGCACCGCTCGGCGGCCACCAAATCGCTCCTCCACGTCGAATAATCTACGTGAAAAAATCGAGATTTTTTCATTATTGTATTTCTAAAACTAAACGGTTAATAATTTTGGTTTTTTTTACTAGTATTCCTAAAGTCTCCTTCTATTATATATTCGTTTTTCATCACTGTGTTATGGTTCGTTCTAATTGTAAAAATTCAAAATCCGAGATTTTCATACGCTTTGTATGCGTGGGAAAAGTGCAATTTTTGATAGCGATTATCTCGTGTTCGGAACGGTCAATAACTTTTAAATTGCACAAACGTGTAGCTATCACATTTATATATTAACATACAGTTAAATTTTAAAATATTTCTTGTGAATTGCGATTCGCGAGACAACTACCTTAAGATAAGTCACTGTGATTTAAATGACGACCCACACAGCACGCACATCCAAAAGACGTCCCGAGGACATCCTCAGGCGATAGGATATCCTCGGGACATCCTCGGGACGCCCTCGGGATGTCCCCCAGATATGCGTGCTGTGTGGGGAATGCTCGAAGATGATTAAAATTTCATTATCACCAGAAAAGAATTGATTTTAAATTTTGCAAAGAAATAAGATTATATCATCAATTTGCAAATTTTTTCTTAGATGCTCTGTCTACGCACACCCTAAGAAAGGAGTAACAAAGCGATCAAAAGCATCACGAGGCGGCTAACATCGAAAACCTTCTTCCCAGGCACACATGAGAGACCGCATCTCGCATCTCGAAGTTGTAGTAGGCTAAAACTTTTATGATTTTGTTCGAGACGAGCCCGCGAGCCGCCGGGAGCGGCCGTTGGGGCGAAGTCTTTCACGGGCGGGGAAGACAAATGGCGGGGCGCGAACGAGAGACAGGAGAAGAACGACCTCGAATATCCCCGACTCAGTCGTCAGACTCGATTGCTTCGTGATTCAATGGATCCCGCAGTTTTCTCAACGCCGTAGAGATGTCTCGCGGGGAATTGCCGCCACGCGATTCCAATTGCCAAACGTGGTAATCGGCAGTTACAAGAGGGGAATGTGTTAATTGATATCCCTATTTAAGGCATTTGCGAGTTACCGAAATTATTGGTAATTTATAATTGAATTAAAAAATTGGTACACGGAAAAAATGGTTTTGCTGAAATCTAAAAATTTGGCCAGATACAGATCTGAAAATAATTTTGTTAGCTCGTCAAAAGTAATTAAGTAGGACGCTCAAAATAATTGCTAGAATATTAAAACTTTTTGCAGCGTTATCATCATGCTTGAGTGTCCTACTCAGTTATTTTTGATGGTCTAACAAAATTATTTTCAGATCTATATTTGGCCAAATTTTTTGATATTTCAGCAAAACCGTTCTTTTCGTGTAGATAAAAAGAATGTCGCTGGAATGTGAGAGAGAATGTTACGCTCTGGAGTAATTTTATATAAAATAATGTATCATAATCACGTATTAACTTATCACGAAAATGCTGTCACGCTGTCGTGAATCGCGGGATGGAATAATAATTACATTAGCTGGTGCAAACAATAGCGATATACATAATGAGTAAACATGAGTCAAAATAAAATTTTGGTGTATACCAGTTTTTGCGTAATTATTTCGGCATGCGGGATTTTATTTCCTGCCTGTCATTCCTGCGTTATTCGGAGATGGTCTATTCCAGGACCTGCGAACGTGACATTTGCATCTACTTTTTGCAGCGCGCGACGCACACCTCACGTGCTTGAACGCGTGATTATGCTCGCGACGAATGTTGCCGCTTTGTGATCGCGATCATTATTTTTTCGCTCGTGCGAAAAAGATACGCGTCGACTTCTGAAAAGGAAACATGACAAGTCGCGCGAAGTGCCGTTGCATCGCGTCAAAGAATGCACCGGCAAAGTCGCGAGCGCAAGGCAATGCTGCCCTCATACGTTTGCATTGTTCCGAGTCATTATTCACTTGGACTACTTTTCAAGGATGTTGCGCGCACTTGCTTAGACGTAATGCTCACTCGAGCTCGCGGTTCACAAAGCGTCGCTTCTACCGATAGCCGCGGCTTTTATGCACCCGAGAAGGTTCTCACGCCTCTGCGCCGAGCTGAGAAATAATGATCTCGGCTGACATCCCATTTACCACAATATGCGTGACAACGCAATAACAACGTACGTTTCGAAGGAGAATACAAAATGCTGCTATATATTATAAAAAATAACATAGGCATCGATTCTCTCATGAATTTTAAGTCGATCTCTCTTCACTATGTCGAGGTAACTTTCGAATTTTTTTTTAAATATCTTGATCAAGTGTAAGTATTGATTCAAATTTTCGATAACATAAAGCCGATTTAAAATTAATGGAAAACTAATATTGTATGTAATTTTACATTCATGAAACTTAATTGCAATCGTTTTGATTAGTTACGAGCGTTTTCAATTAAGCACTAATCAAGTTTGATTTTCTAATTATGTATCTCATCGTTTGATGAACCTTCATATTTCCTGAAATTACAAAGTATCCAGCTACTGTGCATTCATCGCGTAATTACTCGGATGTTTCCCCAACATCCACGTTTACATTTATATCGCAGTCGATGAGTATTCGGCAATTTCCAGCGATTGGTCGGAATGTCTGCTTTATGGCGCGGTCTGATGAATGTTTAATCAAGCCTTGTATAGCGGTACCAAACGGTACGTCGAACGTTTTGACTTTTCAAAAAATAATAAAGTATAATTTTTTTTTCATCGGAACGGCCGGTTCCGTCGGTGTGTACATTTCCCGGTCACGTGAATTAATATTGCTGGATGGATGAATAGTTAAGTGGGCGTCCGACATTGTCCCGACTGATATTAAACCGATCGGAAACGCGGCACGCATTAGCGAGACACATTTAAAATCACGTTACTATTAATTCCGTTCTAAATAATTACGCATACGTGTCGTTATCCGGTATGCAATCAAACGGACGACGTCGATTATCGATGTCAGTTTTCGGATACATCGCGGAAACGAGCAGCTGCATGGGATAAATTGGCGAATTGTTGTTACATTGTGGCATCCGTTCCGACATTTTATAACGCTTGATTAATCTAAGAAAATTTTCAAAATCTCGTTTGTACACGGAAAAAATTTTATATTAAAAATTACTATGTATGGCAGTAGCCGTGGACTATTGCTGGAATTATAAAAATTTTTACTATGTTTTTTATTGTTTTACTTAATAAAAATTTTTATAATTCCAGCAATAGTCCACGGCTACTGCCATACATAGTAATCTTTAATATACAATTTTCTCCGTGTATATTAACGTAAAATCATCTGCAAAAGTTGTACAACAAATATTTTGCATATATTCTTCCTTTAAGTATTATATTTAAATATTATTTAAATGTTATCCCGTTTTTGATATAGAATACATGAAAAATTTTGCATATTGAGTATTATTTTTTATTTGAAGCACAATAACTTTTAATTGTTTTTATAAAGCTCCTAGTTTCGAAGATGTAAATTAGAACGCGCATACAGAAAGAAGATGAACACGAGAGATTGTTTTGCATACGTATATATACGCATTGCAAAACCTGACAAGAGACCTGCAAAATTGAAAATGAGGAATTATTCATAGACGAAACGAAATTCTCGCGTTTGGTAGAATAACTAGAGAATTCTCTTTGGTAGAATTAATACGAAAATGATTGTGCGAAGAATTTCCACGAGTACGGTTAATCCGGCCGATAATTACGTCGAATCGTATGCCGACGCGAAGTCATCTCTGCTGCTAATACGGCACATTCCAGATTCTACCGATTGTCTGTGTAAGTGAGAGAGAGAGAGGGGGGAGGGAGGGGAGGGAAAGAGGATGTACGGAGGGTGCAGGAAGGTTGCCGAAGACGATGGGACGCCGTTCAACGCCCGTCGCCGTTGTCGTTGTCGTCGACATCTGCATACTGTCTCTCGCGAGGGAACAAACAATTAGGACAGCGCAAACCGAACGGGGCAATTAGACGGACTGACTACGTTCGAAAGCCGGCTAAAAGGAAGGATATACGTGCGATAGACAAGAGAATTAATCGCCGGGAATAATCGGATTAAAGCGACGTATTGCACGCGCTCGGCGCTTTCGAACGGTTTCCATCTGCGAAATGCAGAGAGGCCCTCTCTCCTCCCATACTCGCTCTAGCCGCAAATCGGAAGTAAGTTCGCGGCACGATCACGTATGGCGTTGGAAAATTGGAGATAGATTGCGCGGATATATTGTGATGTATTGAGTTTTGAATCGCGGAGCGGAATAGAGCAATATGATAAAAAGGGGAAATTCAATGTATTCCAGTTTTCGTGCAAAATTATTATAAAATACTCTAAATTTAAAAATTTTGCTTTTACAGATTCACAAAGGAGGATAAAACGGAGTTGAATTTTATATTAGACAGCTTTTTAGTTTTTAATGAGGAATATCCTCCTCTGCACATGAAACGGGCGTATGTGTGAGCGTTCTGTATAACTCACGTGAATCGATTCGGAACACGCGCGTGTACAAAATCGCATAAATTAGCATCCAAGGCGAATTCCCCGTCATACCCGGGAAACAGAAAAGTTTCACGCGATATCAAACTTCCGCGAATTTCGCATCTGTTCGGTAACTCGATAACAAATGCGCGTTTGGTGCGGAGAACAGTTCCCTGGAATAGGGATTATTCGTCCCGGGAAGATTTACCAAAGTCTTTGAATGGAACAACCAGACGGCTGATTACGCACACCGAGCAAACGGATTAATTCTTCGTCGTAATCTCATTGTCGTTGCGGGAATCTCGTGATAACTTTGAAGTCGCGTAGCAGAACCGGTTGATACTACAATCGAATAAGATTAAAGACCTATTTGGAATAAGCAACTTTTTATGCATTCATAAGTCTCACAACACAGCAATTTTATCTTTTACAGATATCATTAATTATTAAAAAATTTTTAATGTCATTTTAACGTTGATTTAATCTAGTTTAAGTCACGACACTCTCAAGGAATAATTTCATCTGTATAAGCGCAGATTTAGGTTGAATGGATTTGAACAAGAAAATGCGATACGCACGTAGTGTAAGGTATCTATGTTATTATCCAGGGTGTTCTGTTGAAAGGGAGAGATGCTTTGAAACGGCCTTTTATCCAGAATGTGCAAGGATCAGCAGCGTGATGTGATGGTCCAGTAATTTGATCGATTGCAGCTGGTGGGTTTTACCTAACCGATATTGGGCGGATTATGGTTTGATCTCATTTCAAGCTTTCACTCAATGTGGGATCCTGTCTCATTATACTATTAATGATTTTCCGGTGGCTTCGGAAGGGACAATGGTATTCGTATTTATACCATTGAGCCACAGGTTTGATATTGAGATTCCTGAGTGGACATTCTGGAATAGTTGTAGTCCTTTCAGTCGTTTGATTCGCGATTGATAATGTTTTTAAGTGTTTCTATAGTAATTTTAATATCAAACACTAAGATTTTGATATTAGAACTCTGCTATATAATAAACGCTGATAATATAATTATTTATTAAGTCGACGTTTCGTAATCTGTATTACTTGTATTACTGAGTTTGTGAAATTCCCGTGGAAACAAAAATCAGTGATGGGAATAACTGTAAGTTACAAGAAGAAAAATTATTCTTAAAGAGACTGTAACACACGTACACTATTTTCTTTTTTCCTAAATATTGTTATTATATATAATCGCGATTATTTATTATTCCTTTACGCAGATACCACAATGTGCATGGAAACGAGCCAAGAAGCCAATCCGCGATGTACTCCCTGGATGAAAGATTCTCATTATAAAAAAAGGAAATAAAAAAGTCTCGATGCCGATTTCTGCGGCGAATTTTCGGGAGGGATTACGATTAGGAGGTTCTCGCTCCTCGAGGCGAGATTCACGGGGGCGCCGCCGCCGCGCCGCTCGTAGAGTTTCATCCAACTTTCTATGGGACAACGTCGCCAGCCGTGCCAGTTGAGGAGAGGAAGAGGGAGGTGGATGGCGAGAGGAGGACCGAGGGCCATCGTGATAAAACATCGGGAACTGGCGAAACTCCGGTGTAATCTTGCTGGCGATGTTTTACCGTGCGGGCTGGCACGTAGGGGGCCTCGGGCTGCACCTATCCACATACACACGTTCGCATACATGTAACACATATACGCACACGTACACAGAAACGTGAGTGTATGTGCAAGGCCGCGCGGCATCGTAAAGTCCTGGGAGATATCGCACCGGCGATTAGACCCTCGTTTTGGGAACTAAATTTCTGTGGGTCCCCCAACTCCCTCGCCTCCTTTGTCGGCCCTAAAGCCTGGACCGGTTCGAGCCAAGGATCGAGCCCTTTTGACGCGAGATCTCCGCGCTTCTTCTCGCCACTTCTTGCCGCGATCCCCTGCATCTCCTCGGCGACTATCACTGGCCAATCGCGAGCGCGCGTGATTTATGAATCTGTCATTTACCCGCTGGCTGAAACATCACGGTGACTCGGGCAATCTTCCTACGCTGAAAAGAGCCGGATACGTCGCTATACGCTGCCTATACGGTTTAGAGCTCCGCCCGATTCAGCTCCATCGACGGAAACATAATGCACTTCGCTGGCTTTCATCATCTTCATTTTCGCGTAGCTTTTGTCGTCGTCCAGTGTACTGATGGTGTAAGAGATTATTTCTCTAAAGCAGTGCGGAGTCATGTTTATAAAAATGACGCATAATTTTATGGATAGATTATTTATCGGAATAACGATAGCCGCGCTGCTAGTTTCCTAAATCGAACGTGTTGTTTCATCAGGCACATTCCCCGAGAAGAATGTCGCCGTAATTGGCGACGGGATCGTAAATCATGCGCGAATTTATTTTCGCGGATCCATCCTCTGGCGCGAGTACGAAATACGAGTGCGAAACACGATGGAACCCCGCAAGATGGTGCAGCCACCATCCTGGTCCCGGTGTTCTCGCTTTACTTCTTTCGACTTTCTTGTTTGTTCGACTACGTACTACTATCCGGACCCCCGGATCCCTTCGATAGCACATGGCGCAAACTTTCGCTGACTTTCCGCTGTAGATAGGCAAGAATGGAGTTTCGCTCCAGGACGGCTGGTGGGTGTGAGTAAGTTTCCCGTCGTCTACCAGAGAACGGCTGTCGGATGGATTTGCGACACGGCGGACCGTCTTAATCAGCCGGGCTCTGATCGATAAGTCACCTAGACGCTTCGCTACGTAATGCCCGAATTTAATTTCGCCATCAGGCAACTTGTGATCTATTTCGGATGCAAATCGACAGACCGATTAAGACGATCTTCGATCGTAGCGGAACTGTAATAGGCTGTATTCTGAGCTAATGAAATATGTTTCATATATTGTTCGAAAATTTAAATCTCATAAAATATACATGTGTAGCAAAAAATATATTTTTACTTCTGTTATTTTTTTATGTCAAAAGAATTGATCTAGAATAAAAATAATTTTAACCATTCGATAACGCATTTATCTTAGCTGTCAAAATGAGATAAAATCGCGACTCATCTCCTAAGCTCTCTCGATTCAAAAAGTTCCCGCCGCGCCGCAAGTGAGTTAGTAATATCGTTTACGTACAAGGCCGCAAGTCTCATAAAGAAAAAGAAAAAAAGAAGAACGTTAGCGTGTCGCAACATCACGATGATATCGGGAACAAAGGGTGATGGCGAGGTGAGAGTGCTTAATTCGCGCGAGTGGCACGAGAGGCGGTATACGCCCGCGGAATTCCTTCCGCCACTTCCTTTTTTTTTCCCTCTGCTTTCTTTTTATTGCGAAGGTGCGCTCGCAAGACCAGCGAGGAAAGAGAGCAAGGAGGCACGACCGGGTGGAAGCGGACGAAGGGAGGATGATGCACACAATGGGCGTTCTTCTGGAAGATTAAAGTGCAGCGGCGGCACCGCGTTGCGGAGCTGTGTCGGGCAGCGGCTCGCGTTAAAATTAAAATTGCTCGCAAAAACGTACGGAGAGCAAAGTGCGAGCGGTGGACGGGAGGAGAAGAATGAGACGGGTGGGAGAGGAGGTCGGGAGTGTTGGCTTGTAATTTAAAAGCTTCTCGCTGTTTTTCGCGTGGCCCTAAGGAAGCCATTAGGATCCCCGCGGGCGACCGGTAAGTAGAATAACCCGCAAAGTACATTGCCGGGGGAACGTCTCGCGATCGAGGAAGTCCCTCTGGTGACTTTGGAAATATTTTCGTTACTTCTTACATTTGCGGTGACGTTCGATTGTGGATCGATTTGCCACTTTGCCGGGATATAAAGGCGCCCGGGAATTGGAATCGTATAAAAAAGTCGCGGTTATTTTTTGTTCCATTTCTGATTCTAGTTTTACGCTTGAGGAGACAAATGGATGAAACTAATGCGTTATATAAGAAAAGTAGACATTTATTTTTAAATAAATGTCTACTTTTTAAAAATATTTCAGCTTTCTATCTATGATTTTATCGGAATAATTTCA
>NJRP01000224.1:78682-100586 GCA_003063835.1 Aphaenogaster floridana | reverse complement strand
TACTTGAACCAAATAAATTTCATTTAGTTGAAAGATTTAGTCAAGTTAACAAATTTTTTTTTCCGTGTATAAAACTGTTCGAGATAGTTTTATTATAATGAGAATTTTCTTGTCAAAAGTCAATTATTTTACAATTTTATCACAGACCATTAACGAAAAAAAAAAAAAAAAAACAGAGGCAAACATAGAGTGCAATATAAAATAAAGGAACGTATGCAATTTAACGAGAACAAGAAAGGAAACAATAATCCACGTGGCATTGTACTTCGAGACTTTGGCGAACGAGAGGAAAAGCGGCAATGAAAAATAGTGGGCCGTAAAAGCCGGACCATACCTATAGGTTCGCATTTAGTCTACGTGAAAACTTATTACGCTCGGTACGCTCGGATACCACCTGTTACCATTTATCTCCCGAACACGCTCGCGCGTTCTTACTTCTTCCTTGCTGATGAATTTCGATCTCCTCGCGAATGCGGTCTCATCGATTTTAACGGCCATCAGTAATGCGTCATGGGTGAGAATTATCTCGCCGTTTGGACGGTCCGAGAAGTGGGCGGCGCCTTCACGGCTCTAATTAACAAAAACTATGCCGATTCTCACGGCCGGAAATCGAGCGTGTCGGAATAGCGATCTCCCGGTCGAGACTCGCGCTACGGGGACCGGTATCTGTGCCTCGTATTATTTTGAATAAGGAACGAGGCGGCTGCGGACCGGCGGCGGTGTCGGGTAATCCATTTTCCTCGCCGCCGCTCCCCGGGGATACTCTATGGAATTAGAGTGCCGACCGAGCTTCCTGTATCCCCGGATCAGGATGAATGTGTACGCGACGAAGCTCGCAACGAGCGCACGCGCATACTCCACTCTCGAGCGTGTCGATGTCACGCTGTTTAACCCTTACTACGCAGATTACACTTTAACAGCTACACTTTAATCAACCCGGATTATTGTTACACTGAAAGAAAGGCTTGGTTATAAAAATCCAGGCTTGGTTAATGTTACCAAGCACCTTGGTGAAATAGTTTCAACTAAACGTATAATAAGTATTGCGTAATTTAGTTGGCTCAACTAAACAAAATTTGCTCTTTTATCATTATTACAAATGTTTATAATTATTACAAAATGTTTTGTTATTATTATTATTATCGAAAATCAAATATTTCAAAAAAAGTATCACTAAATGCATCTCACAAGTTTACCAAGAATTTTCTTTTCAGTGTAGATATCATGTGCTTTTTTTCAAAGCGAAACTATAACATCACGACAAATTTTTTATTGGAATCTATCTTTACAAACGACAGAAAAGATAATCGTATAAAATCATAAAAATGTTAGAAAATTGCTGAGAAGAGAAAAATACTATCTAAAAAAAAAAAACAAAATTAAAGTAAATTGAAGTTTAATCCGATTTAATCTTGCCAATAAAAATCGAAATGTTCTGAAATTATAGCTATCACAATATATCTTTTATGCGATGATGCTTCTCTTAATTCGCAATCAGTTTGGATCATCAAGTGATGTCACTATAAATTCCGGGTATTTCGGTTCTAACATTTCGGAAATATCCGGAAATACGTTTAAGAATAAGCGGCGGCAATCGACACGCGCGAGATAATTACGTCGTAAAAAGTTCAAAGGTCATACACCTTCTGGCGAAACGACGGCGGCTATAAAATGGACTTACTCTCAATCTTTCGCGTTGGATTTGTTCTCTCTCTCTCTCTCTCTCTCTCTCTCTCAGGGATATAGCCGAGTGTCGTAAAAAGAACGGAAGACAGGAAAAGAAGGCGAAATAACGCGCGGTTGCGCGATGGCCTGCGTTTGGCAGTGAATTATACTGTCCGCCTTTTGCGGCCCGCTCTTTCCACATAATCGTACCAAGTCGAAGAAGAGAGTCAGGTGGCCCGTCGACACACCGGAAAATGTGATGGCGGATTTGGGCTGGAGAGCACTATGCGGAGTATGGGTAGGTATAGAGAACGGTAAGGCGAAGGAGGTAAGAGGGATTGTAGACTCCCGTGGGGTCTACGGCGCAGGCGGAAGAAGGATGGGCGGACGGAAACTGCTGTTTCATCTCCGACTCCGCCAACTTGGCAAGACCGCCGTTCTGTTTGCTTCCTAATTACGAAAGAGAGAGAATAAGACGCGACGAGAGAGGGAAAGAGGGAGGGAAATGACGGGGGCGTGCGGGGAGAACGGGCTGGGTTTCGAAGTGAATTCAACTCCACTGCTCTCGCGGAATTAAGATTCCATTGTGCAGCCGAGTTTTGTGTGTGCCTTGCAATTTTCTGGTTAACCTGGCCGACTCCTGGCACGCCCGCTTCTCTCTCGCTGCATCACGCGCTGCATGGGCGCCGCGCCGCGCCGCGCCGCGCCGCGCGTCGTTCTGACGAAGATCGATGGCGCACGACCGACGCCCCCTTCGATTTATCGTTCGCGACACGCGCTGGTTTTCCGCGATAATTCGTTGTGGCCGCGCGGGATGTTCGGCCGCGCGGATAGCGTCGTTGATCTTGCGAGACAAAAGCGGGCGCATCGGTCCCTGTTATTCATAGAAGTCGCGGCTCGATTTATGCGCCGGCCAGAAAAATTAATTGCACACCGACGAATGTGAAAGCGAAGCGTTTCAATTCGACGCTATGCCGTCGCGTGCGATGATCGATAGGACGATAGATTTTAACCATTTTTTATTAACTGTTACTAGAAATGAGATAATTTAAGCAACCGTGACAAAATAATAATGACACTTCGCTACTTTGTCAAGCCTCGTGAAATCTTGCTTTCAGAGACATGCAGCGTATATAACGAATAACAGTGCGTTGAATTATATATATTTAAAAACAAATTATTTTATCACAATTCGTTTCTCTTCAATATTCGGGCTTTAATTACTTATTCAAAGAACTCCTTTGTTAGAAATTATAATCCTGACGCTATCACATGTTTCCAACAGTGCACAGATTCGTCTTGCACGAATCTCGACGCGAAGCAACGGCGACAAAGCGTAGAGGCAAACTTTCGCGGAGTGACTCGGCCGAGTCCCGTTAGTTATTAAACGCGGCCGTTAAGTGCTGGCTGGCGGTGCAAGCTGTTGACCGTTGAAACGTTAGTTTCAAGATTACGGGACAATTTAGCGCGCGGCATGGCGATGTAATTTCGCACGCATCCGACTGTGACTCATTGCCGGAAGTGCTCGTTGCAGTTGCATGGAGACAGAGAGAGAGAGAGAGGGGGGGGGAGGGACAAAGCAGAAGGAGAGAGTCACGTGAATAAGAAAGTATAAATTGTGATTCAAGAATTGTAGTTATGACTTTAAGGTGCTGTAGAGTCTTTAACCACGACGCACTGTACGTGGTGTCGTCGCTGCTAGAGTCTTTCAAAAAGGGAGTTTTGTCTTGCAGAGACGCAATAATCACTTGCGTAGCCAACACCCTGACATGTCTTCTCATTCGTTTCCATTTCTTCTAACTCGTCGGCATTATTCAAGCTCAATTTTTCCAAAATAGAACTACTACTTAAACAAAATATTTTAAACCCTTACAGGGTTGGGAAAGTTACTTTTGAAAAGTAACTCGTTACCGTTACTCGCTACTCATTAAAAAAAGTAACTCGTTACCGTTAGCGTTGCCTATTGGAAAAAGTAACTCGTTACAGTTATCGTTACTAAAAATATAACGAGTCGTTACAATTTCCGTTACTTTTTCGCTAAATTTTTAATGACCTTTTTTAGAATAACATCCGGCTGTCTATGTTAATCGCAACATGATCAAACATAACGCTCCCTCCTTTTAAAACTCGCTTATGTCCTTTCCAAACAGAGGGATTGTACATGTACATGTACAAAGTAACGATAAAAGTAACGATTATATTCGTTACTATTATCCACAAAATGTAACTGCGTTACCGTTACCGTTACCGTTACCGTTACTAATGAAGAAATATAACGTCGTTACCAATTCGTTACTAAAAAAAAGTAACTGTAACGGTAACGGCGTTACAAGTAACGCGTTACTTCCCAATCCTATCATTAACGTATATAATATTAGATTGCTCCTTTTGCGTCAAAACTTTACATGATTTCACGATTGCGTCTGTTTTTCTGAACGAAAACTTTCTGAACGAGTTGAACATTAGCAAACAATTAAATTACGATAAGCCAATAACTGCTATCTGAACTCTTCTTACCATCTAAAACCTCGCTTCGTTTCGGTTTGACCAATAGTACGGCTTATCTACTTGCACGTCTGCACATACCCTGGTTTATCTACTAGAAATGTTGCGAAGTAACAAGATTAGATTCAACGAAATTACTAAGTTTTCGGTCCCTAAAGTAATTACTTTAATTGTATATATAAATAAGATGTTTATATACATTTATATATTCTTCTAAAAGTGTTTACATTGTTTGTATTTACAAGAGCTTTTATTTTATATAAAAATACTAAATATTTAAATTAATCTTTATTTATTGCTAAAATCTGAATACGGGAAAAAACACAACTTACACAACTAACTTCACTAAGCTCGTCTGTGTACAATTAATTCAAAATTGATCGTAAAATCTACAGAAATAATAAATTCACTTATGAAATATTTCGCGGAAATATTTCAAAAATGTCAATCATCTCAAAAATGTCCAATTCACAGAATTAATGTTCACTCTTTCTCTCTTTGATTTTTTTTATATTAAAACTTTACACACACTGAAAAAAAATTCTTGGTAAACTATTTGTGAGATGCATTTAGTAACACTTTTTTTGAAGTATTTGATTATCGATTATAATAATAATAACAAAACATTTTGTATAATAATTATAAACATTTGTAATAATTATAAAAGAGCAAATTTTGTTTAGTTGAGCCAACTAAATTATGTAATACTAATTATATATTTAATTGAAACTATTTCACCAAGGTGCTTGGTAACATTAACCAAGCCTGGATTTTTATAACCAAGCCTTTCTTTCAGTGCACATATACACCCCCACACACACATATCGGTTATAACACGTCCGTATATTCGCGCGGTCCCAATCGCACGCGTGACCACTGTGCTGAAACACGAATGGACGATTAGACGAATGGACCATTCGGCGGTGATCCGTGCCGGATTGCGAGAGGAGACCGTACACCCACAACTCCCGGCTTTCTTTCTGCCTCGGGCGTTCCCGTAAATCGGTCGTAACCGTCCAGCTTTTAAAACACGTCCGGTCCGAGTAATTAGTGGCTCGATCGGTCGCCAATTTGTGGATAGAGCTGCCACAGGCTGCACTCGCACCTTGCAATACGTATCTCCAGTCTGACGTCTATGCCTGCGTGTGCACGTGCACGAGCGCGACGCAGATGCGATGCGTGCACATGTGCGAGCGAGAAAGCGACCTTTATCGATTGGCGACGGTAAAGAGATCGCGAGGGTGTGTCGGTGAGCGTCTACACGAGTCGACGGTCGATTCGTGGATGCGTGTGCATACGCTCGTGAAACCGCACCGGATTCTCTGAAGCGTGGACACTGGAAGCTGAACTAACATAAGAAGACCGATGGTTGTTTCGATCGCGACTGTCATCGATAGTTTTTTTGGTTACATAATTGAAAACTAAACAAGCCAAGAACTACACTTAAACAGATTGTTCATCTGAAAACACAGCATTGGTCTCCCTGGTAAATTTAAAAATTGCTTTACGACAAGAGTTTCCAAATTGTTTAATATCTCGTTTTCGGACTGGAGAGTCTCTGTTTTTTATTTCGCGTAACACAGTTGTTCTTGCCTCGACAACATTGTGTATCGCGGGATTGCTTTACACAATCTGTGAATTTCAAACCGCTTCAACCGCTGCATGATATTAATTAAGTAAATGATTAAATTCGGATGAAACAATTAATTTGCGTATTTAATATAGATTATCGCGACACACGGTATGTCTAAATGAAAAGCGTCGGCCGTCGCCCATCCGGCTTTCCTGAAAATGTAATTACAATTCGCCGATTAGCGAGACGGAAAAATATGTAATTCCTGACAATTGCCATATAGCGTCGGCACACCGGTATCAAATATGAAAATTAATTAATACGCTCGAATTCAATAGTTTATTCGATTCGCGTTACATACTGATGAAACCCGCGCCAATCTCCGCCCGCCACGC
Organism: Aphaenogaster floridana; assembly: GCA_003063835.1. Lineage (NCBI taxonomy): Eukaryota > Metazoa > Arthropoda > Insecta > Hymenoptera > Formicidae > Aphaenogaster > Aphaenogaster floridana. The sequence continues at coordinate 94,448 of NJRP01000224.1, read as the reverse complement.
CATGCCACTTGCGATATAAAAGCAATTACAAAACCAATAACAATACATACGTGGAAAATATTTAAACATATGAGTTTACCGTTCTGAGTGTATCTGTCCGTAATAACCATAAGTTTGATTGATCAAAATGTTAGATCAGTTTAAACATTAGTTAAAAGCACTTTTGACAGTCATCTGCACGTGTTATTAACTTTTAATTATTGGAAAATATGATTCAGTTTATCGTTCTCCTAATGTCTTCATAATTGCGTAATTATCTTTTTCTGCATGTATAATAATTACAAAAATTGATAATAAAAGAGATAATAGGTTGCTTTTAGTATGAATTATAACGCCATTTACTTTTTAAAATTAAATTAACCTCATCATAATTATGTTATTTGAATTTAATTATTATAGTTATATACATATATTATATACAATAAATAATAAATTAAAATCATATATAACGCTTATTATGTTAGTCGACCACATAATCTCTCTTTCTCTCTCTTTTTATCTACATATCTATCTATCTATCTGGTATCTATCTATCTATCTGTCTAGTGTATCTATCTTTTGCAACGAGATTAATTAAATCTAACTAAACACGATAATTAACGGTTTTTGAATTTCTACCGCTCGCAACACCTGTAGCTGAATAAGTATATACTTCTAAAATAGTCGTAAAGCGATTTGGGTTCTTCTCATATAACTACGTCCAATTAGCACAATTCGATCGGACGTAAAGCCGATTCGAATTATCATCTTGTTATGATCTCGAGAACGTTTCGAATAGGGCAGACAACAAATGGATACATGCACATAGCATGTATATGCGCATATACGTGCAAACACATATATACTCTCTCTACTTTCGCACATAAACTCTCTGTATACCATCTTCGAATGATCACATCGAGGATAGAAGGGATGAGGGCGCGGCTGCGAAAGGGGGTAAGGCCTTTACAGAAATTGCTGTATTCACGGAAATCAATCGTGTTAAGTGCTCATACAACCGATCCAGCTAATTTCTCGCGATTTCGAGCCCTGAGACGACATTTAACCGCGCGCGATACGGAAACCCTGTAGCGGTAGCCCGGTAATCTCGGTCTTCTCGTCCCGCCATGACACTAACAAGATCGCGTTTCTATCGTGAACGATTGCAAGCAATTATAGTTCTAGTAAAGACATACTTTATCCTAGATTTAGTAGAACACTGGATATTTCAGGACATTCTATTACATTGTTGTAAAATTTGCATATCATAAAAATATGTATATAAAATATGTACATAAAAAGATGTATATACCACTATAATATTACATATAAAAACTATTCAGATAAATGTCATCCGACTTGTTTTACTCAGATGTTCTGAATCTGTCAATATCTTTGATAATATAATTTCGTTATATACGTATAGTAAAATATATTGAATTTCTAAAAAAAAAGTGATAATAATTTCCGATAATAGGTGGTAATTGACAATAACACACGGAATATAGTTATAATTACATTAAAATAGGTATATTGAATCCAACAGAATTTGTATGTCAAAATAAATAAGTCATAATATATTTAGTACAGTTGATATAAAAGTATTATAATAGTATTTTCGATATTTACAGGGACAAACATTTTTAAGTTATTTCAAGCGTATCCCTCTCTGTCAATTAAGATGTATATATCCAAGTTAAATGGACACATAAATGTCAGATACTATTACGGAATTGTTACGTTTTTTGTTAGTCTGACATTTGACGATACGATTCGATTTTTGCCAAAGTCAGATATCGTGATGCGATGAAGCCGCTTTCGTGTCGAGGGCAAGAATCTTGCAGCTAATGGAAATCCAGAAACGGCTTTCGCGTAGTGAGTGATCGCGCTGCGAATACCACTTTGCTATATGTGTATCCGTTGAAATTACCCCGAGATTTATAGACAAAGGCGCGCGTCCCGGAGGCTTTTCTAATAATACACCAACTAAAATTGCAGCCGTCCGGTTAACCTACTTGCCGAGTATTTCCGATGCGCCCACCGACTCATATACTTCGCTTGTAATGAATCGTTACGTAGCTTTCGGTTGCCGGTTGCCGTCGATTCGAGGACGCGAATAGCGGCCTAGTGGAGCTGCCCCACATAACCGATGTACCTATTTGCGAACCCACCCGATAGATTACGTGGACAGCCATTGTAGGAACTTCTGATAATAACACGCGATTTATGGGCAATCTGCTCGCGAAATACGAGTGCTCCGACACGACATTTGTCGTTTATCGCCTATATCGAAAGACGTTCTCCTTTCGACGACCGATAATCACAAATAAAGTTTATATTGATGAATATAGGTATATTGATGTATTTTTTATAATGCAAAATATAAATGGTTCTCTTTAAATTACGCATCTCTACCGTATGAAATGAAATCTTTTTCATACATTCCTAATTTCTCGATTTTTATTTAACAGAAATTCGATTGCTATTTTATTATAAAATCAAGTAACATCCATTGCAATTATGCAAGCACTTTGATTTATATAAACAAACCGCTGTATATTGGATTTAATTGTCAAGTTGGAAAAAAGCTATTTCTATAATACATACAACAAAATGCAATTATAATTCGCCATTTGATTTGACAAAGTTTGAAATGTTGCGTATCATTGTCATACTATAAAATCATTATTATTATCTCGCATAAACATAATTAGGAAACGTAATGCAAAGCGTAATAACGCAAATAAACGTTACAGAAGCCAATGACTAATATTAATTGGAGCGATCATTATTTCGCGGTTTATATGACTTCACAACTTGACGAGAGAGTGCCGGGTTTATTTCATTGTAAAATCGTTAAACCTGATTAATCAAAGTTAATCAATTATTTAAGATTTACTATTGTAAAATTAATATTATTAAAACTGATCAACGCGCGGGAATTGATTAATCGATCATTCGTTTAATAGAAATTCACACCACTATTAAATTAAAATGATTAAGAGTGATTAGTGAAAGCTAATAATACGTTATGAAAGCTTATAATGCGGCATTGTTAAATTAAAATCAGCAACCACAAGTTAAATCTATTTCACGAATCTCCGAGAGCCAGGGCGGATGTATCATTTAACATTGCGGGGAAGTGCTTTGCGCGTCCGAGGGTTAATTGTGAAAGTAAAGCAGGGATGTCTAACTACACTTCTCCGCCTTCTGTCTACGCAGTTCTTGCCCCGTGATTCTCTTGGCGCTCTCGGGGAACTTGGCCGCCTTAATTGAGTCGCCCGCATTTCGCGAGCGAGCGTTTCGCACACGTGTTGTAGACAAGGGGACACATTTCCGGAAGTTCACCTTCGTGAGGAGTCTTTCACACGTGACGCGCTTGCTCGTGCCATGGCAAACTGCATTAACACGACGAATATATCTTTCTCTTTCATTCTGTCTTTCTTTCTCTCTTCTTTACTCTTTTATCGCTAATCTCTTTTATCTCGCCTTTTTTCGGACAAACCAACTATAAATGAGCGGAGATACTCTCGCGAGATTTACGAGCGCGGCCGTTTGTTGGATTATAGATAGCCTGTATTCTCAACTTGTGCTGGCGCGCGCAAACTAAGTCGCGGTTGCTCGTAAAATCTCAGCGAAAAGAGGCACGCGTCATTCGTTACTCGAAAACTGCCATAAAAGTTGCGCGTGGCGTATCCATCTGTCGTGCATCCTGTAAATACAATCTATAAAATAGGGACCCTCTATCTCTCTACGCTGCCTTTTTCTCTCTGGTCATATCGATCGGTGTATGAAATTGCAAAAAAAAGCATGTCAATAAATCTCTATTATAGATTTAAAAAAAATTAAATTAGCTTCCGCCGTTAATTAGTTAACATTAAATAGAGCGGGGACTATTAAGTAAATTCTATTCATTCTTGAGCGACGAAGTCTCCGAAGTATTTTGCATGACGCCGCCATCGTGGACGAATGTTAAAAGGGAAGGACTTCTTAAACATTCCTTGTGCTCTTTCGCTTCCGGCCCGCCGTCGTCGGGATCGAGTTTAACTTCGCTAATATACTTTTGCGCCTCGCTGCATAGAAGCGAGATGTATCCGCGTTTCAGTAATCGGCTGAACTTCCACGACAAGCGAGTGAACTTCGAATGAATAAAGTTTGCGGACCGGGGAAAAAGTAGACCGCGCCGCTTCTTTCCCTTTGTTTTCGCGGAGCCGTTGATTAATCGATGATAATACGTCGACTTTAGCGTCGACTAACTTTAAGAAATAGCCCTTAAGTGGCGGCGGTGCTAGCAGCATGAAACTTATCTTTCGGAAAATGTCGGATTAATTGGCATTTTGCTTGTGGTATCATACAAGAATAAACGCGTACAGATCAAATTTACATATCCCTATTCAAATAATTTATATATGTAACTCTAGTCAATTAATATAATATATAATTAATATAAATAAATATACATTATATTTTTATGTACAATGTACACCAATGCCCGATTAATTGCAATTAAATTTAAACTTGTTAAAAGTAAACAACCTCTTTTATTAATTTATCTTTTTGAGAATTATGTATTCCTAGTGTTTTTTTTATACTTATTATTTTCCACTTTACAAAATATAAAAATCTGCGCATACCTCCTTTGACGAAACAATTGCAAAACATCGTTTAATATTATGTAAGCTATTCCGCGTTTAGGATAATTGTACTTCTAATTTATATTTAATGAGATTTTGCCAGCTTTTTATTCCCAACGGCGAAATTAGCCAGCGGCCTTATAAAATTAAACATTCTAATGCATGTAGATGCAATTGCGGTCGTTTCCCTGGAGAAGCTTTACGTGCGAGCAAGCTTTTTAGTTTCCTCGTGCGATAATCGTCAAAAATTTCTAGTACAACGCCCTTTCCATTTCCATTCTCGCACACTACGTTGCATAACCATACACGCGGTTTAATTTCTCACGATAAATTTAAACCGCATGTTTATTTAATTGCTCCTTGCGGTTTAATTAAATTTCAGCGCTCAATAAAAAGTCCCAGATAATCCTTGCACAAAAGAGGTGGATTCCCATCCATATTTTCCAGATATTCTTATCTTTATTCATGAAAAAGAAAATAATGGCTCCTGTAATCAGAGTAATCGGATTTCGTTATATTTTTTAATAATAAAATTATTAATTTTCACTTCTTAATAATTCTACTAAATATTTAAGATAAAGTAATCTGTTTGGTTTTATAAATTAGTGCGAGTTTAGATATGCAATGGTTTTTAAAACGATAACATTATTCATGTTATTGTTTTACAAACCATTGCATATCTAAACTTACATGAATAATGTTATCGTTTTAAGGACCATTGCATATCCTTTATGATGTAGACGCTTTTACGCAAGCATAATCTTCAAAGCCATATTGTCAGTAATTCCGGATACTTTCGGCGTATCGAGATCAAAGCTTCCACTGAGTTTCGTTCTAAATATTCATCCTCAAAAGGACTAAAAATTCTATAAAAAATGTATACAATGTGACTGCTCTAAGCTCCCAATAAAGACCTTAAAGTTTTTTATAATATAACAAGTATAAGCTCCGATTTCTAGGGTATTTCACGGATATTAGTAGAATTTCTTTAATTCTAGCAGAGAAAAGTCTTATTATTAAAGCTATTTTCAGGAATATTAATTAATTTTAGATATCTTGCAATACAGATTATTTTGTCATTAAGAACTTTGATATAGTATTTGATAGTATATTATTTTTACAAAAGCAAAGAACTTTACGATTACATTAAAATATTTGTTAAATGCTTATTTCTCACTGAGTGGTATCGTCTGCGTGCTTTCGCAAGCTCGCATGTACTCTGTAATAAATTCTGATCTTGCGGTATAAGGTGTCGCGTTTTGAGCCAACGATATAGTCGGGTCGATGCGTTGGTAAACTTTCCCGGCAACTTTTAAGCTTGTTTAAAGTGCCAACTTTTATCGGCCATTACTCACATCGAGAGGGTGGTTTTAACCGATTAGTTCGCTATCAGAATCGATGGACGATAGATATCTGTGGCGTATATAATGTACGAAATGGAAGTACAAGGATTGATTGATAAGTAATATCTTTTACTATAATGCGAGTGGTGAGGATATAAGCAAATTATAACCAGCATTTAGTAGTCACGAGTGTCTAGTCTAAGTGTACAAAGTTTCAGTTTCCTGTATCATATCATTGCCATTTATCATGAACTTTTCTTCTTCATTGCACATACCAACAACGATTAGTAATAGAATTTTTAACACAGGCAAGTTGCATGCCCATCGAAATCCGGGTGTTTAAAAGTTTATATAATATAGAATAAGACCAGAAATAATCATTTTTTGCATCACGACAATGCAAAAGCGCATTCAAGAAACGAAAAAGATAATAACGAATCAAAATGATTGTTTCGCATCTATCAGCGAAACTTCTATCAATCCTAGAATAGGTGTTGAAAAGTCAACATTTTTCATCGCACACCGAAGTTCAAATTGATGTGCGCAGTTGAATTAAAAGTAAATCAGATAATTTTTTCATGAATGGAATGAAAAAAATGGATACACTGTAAATCCAAGCGTATTATTTTTACACGCGCAAATATCTAAAAATAACACATTTTACTGAAACTCTTTTCATATCTTTTTTGCCGTTTAGATTACATCATTTAACACGTTTAAGCGTATTAAATTAAAAAAGAATACATTCAATCGTGTTAAATGACATGATTTAAAATGGCAAAAAATGTGTAAGAAGAGCTTCAACTGAAATAACACACTTGGATTTACAGTGCAAAAGGTTTGAAAAAATGTGTCAAACTATGTGGTGGTTATGTAGAAAAATAAGTATGTAAATTTGAAGTAAAAAATAGATTTATGTTATGTCGGACAAACAAAAAGACACTTGGAAACGAGAATTAAGGAACACCAATCGAATATCAGGTTGAATTCCAACAACCACTCAGTAATCAGTAAACATCGTGAGCTTTTAAATCATGACTTTGATTGGCGTAATCCAAGAATATTACACAATGAGAAACACACTACGAAGAGAGAAATTGCTGAAATGCTTCTCATAAAAAAAAAACAACACAACAATTAACTTACAGAAGGACAATTTATCTAAGATTTATGACAAAGTAATAAGAATTTTATAAATAAACAATTAGTTACTTATCTCCGATCTCTCTCGTCATAATTGTTTCATATACTGTGTGGTTTGGACATTTTTCCTGATTCGTGCTCGTTAGAATTCCGTATGCGTCTTTCTAATTGACAAAGAATTTTAAATCTATTTCATATCGACGAACAATATTTCTAAGTCACACATTTTATATTTTTTTAGTGTTTTTCACTATTTATATGATTATTATTAATGCGTAATGTAATGTTAGTCCATAGATGTGACTTATTGCGTGCACAATGGTTGAGCTACGGATTGTTTTTTTTTCGTCTCTCTATTAACCTGAGGAGGATCGTAATTCACGATCGAAACGTCGTTTTTAATGTAACATCTTTAATAAATTGCCAGACACGTCGAATACATTTTCTTCAATGTATTGTTTAATTGACTGGCGAAGAAACTACCATCTCTTGTTTTTTAAAATAGATTTACCTTATTTTGAAACCGGTTTCATGTCTTTATCTTGCCTCAAATATATTTATAGAAATGGAAACTTTATTTATTAATCAATCCTTGTAGAGTCGCAGTTAATTTATATTATGCTGCATGTGCATATAAGTGTACATATGAGTGTTCATATGCGTATCAGTATATCAAGCAAAGACATGATTGCGGTAATATTCACTCACCATCGTCTGCGCGATCAAAAATATTGTTCAAGCAGAACAAAATAAAATAAGAGAGAGAAAGAGGGGAAGAGAGAGAGGGGAGGGGGGAGAGAGAGAGAGAGAGAGAGAGAGAGAGAGAGAGAATGTCAATATTGTTAATCGATAACTTGGCTAACATTTGTTTATTGTTTGCATGGTCATTTTTGTTCGGTCAACACTGAAACCGCAAATGCGGGCCGCCAAGTGCGGGCGATGTATAAATAGCTTTGCAAACGCTGTCATAACTTTCGTTTTCACATGCAAGAGCACATTGAGTGCGACAAACAATTTAGGAAAACTTGATAATATTTTATTAGAATGTCTACGATCAATCGACAATGTATTAATTACAATGTAAATCCATCTGTTTGCCTCTGTTAATTTCTTAAAGATAATTACGCGTTGAAAACGTATTAAATCATATTTTTAAAAATTTAATAAATTATCGAATGAACAAGTATTAGAAATTAATTAATAAAATTTGTAAAGTCTTCACAAAATGCTAAATATAAACAGTCCATGTTAAACCTGTATTTTTATCTAAATATTGCATTGAAAATCTTCCAAAAGATAAATTTTTAAAGGATAAAGTGGCGCATATCCTCATAATAATTATTACGAAAGTTATTTAGAGCAACGGCCGTCTCTCGCAAGATATATTTCGATTTAAAAATAAAACATGTTAATATAGAAGAACGACATCCCCGAAATTGCCCACATTTCACGTTTACTTCCGTTTTTTTCCGGCTATGATGTATAAGCTTCGCGAATTCGATCGCGCTCATATACGGATCGTTTCACTTCGTTCCGGATGGGAAATGCTTCGGTCAGGAAACAGGTATGCGTTGTAAAGAACCAATAAAATCGATGCCATACGAAAAAGTGTCCCTTTCGTAACGAACCAATTTTGCGGCGGCCAAAGTAAATCGTCGTATACGGATCGTATGCACGGTATCGCGTAACACGAATTCACCACCGTTTCGCGCCCGCGTATCCCCGATGCGGTAAATATTCGTTTTCCCGACATTTGCCGAAGCTCATTGCGCATGCAAACTGTCCGCGTATAAATTTATACAAAATTATATCTCTCTTTGAACGTGTCGTTCGGATTTACGCATCGTGTATGCGCGCATGCGTGTGTGCGTGTATGTGTTTGCGCGTTATTCTTTGTTTGCAACGCCAATACTTTTCTCGATGTGCATCTGATAAATCCAACGTGACATTAATCTATCGCACGGTACGTACACCGGATGTTAAAATTTTACTGGGCAAAGTTTTTCAGATATTTTTATGAATTTAAAATAGACTTTTTTTTTATTGAAAACATCCAGGTGCCAATGTTTTTCATTATTAGTAAACGTTCGGAATGCAATTAAATCAAATTTTATTATCCGCTCAGATTCCAGTGAATATTATCAAAAGTTTATGTATGTATGTGTGTGTGTATACATATACGTATCTTTTTAATTATTGAAATATGCCAAAAATATTTAGCGTTTAATAATGAAACGTTGCGTTCGAAATTTCCCGCACAAAAAATATCGATTCCAAATACACTCAAGATTCTGTCATTAAAATTAATGCAGATGTTTACGAGAGACACCTCGTGCACGCGAGACGTCGAAATCTAATCTGCATTCTGTGTTCCGCTTCACGCTGCAGATGTGCTCACAGTACCAATTGCGCTTTCGGGTACCGATATCGTCCTTTACGAAGGAAAAACATCTGGGGACTGGAAACCCCGGAATGGCACGTGAAGGAGCCATAAAATCGATATTGTAACGCGACAAACTATCTCGCGCGGTAACAAACTGCTCCCACATCGGTCGAAGTAAATCGCGGATCGTACATACTATATCGGCGATATACGTGTAACAAACGAGCCTCTCATCTTTCCTTGCTTTCTTCTTTTTTGCCTCCTGTGGGTCCTCTTCGATGTGCGCCTCGCCCTCAAGTATAAGGCCATAAAGACTGGGTCTCCCGGGTAAAAGGCGGCTCGTTAAGAACGCGAGCCGATCTTTCAGCTTCTAGCGGTAAGCACGGATGTATACGTGGACCCATGGGGGCTTACTACACAGGAAGGCAAGCCGGGGAAATAGTGGTGGGATAATACGTGTGTCTATGGTACGTCCAAGGATTATTATATTGATCAAAGAGATGGCCGAAACACGCGACGGTGAAGCGAGAAAAGTTCGAGGATAAGCGTCTTATTGGCTAAAAATAGAACGTTGAGAAATCGATAAATATATATATCGGATAAAATGGATGGTAGTTGCGACGGTCCGTCTTCATTTCCCGCAAAGATGTTACTGATGCGTATGATGGGATAGTATATTTTTTCAACGTTAAGGGTCCTTTAAGGATCGATCGATGAGAACAATGCGAATCCATCAAATAAACGTTAATGGCGCTCAAATATTAAGTTGTTCGAATGACCATAGACTCGAGGGCTTGGCTAATGAAGCCGACGACGTTGCGCGGTCTCTAAAGTCGGAAAAGGAGGTGTAATTAAAGGACTTACGGGCTAACGAAGGTCGGAAATGAATGGCTCGTTGATAACTCAAAATCGCCTCGTCGTAATTCTTTCTGCTCTGCTGTAAGATGCCCCTGTAACAGAGAAACAAAGTTCCTTGTTAATATATGTTCTAATACCTTAATATATAAACTATAACATTTTACATTATTGTAATTTTTATTTGCACAAAAAAAAAATTAGTCGAGAGACCGATAAATATATCAAATTAAGTAAATGATGTCATTCTTGGCGTTAAGAAAACCAACCATTAACAAAGCCAATTAATTTTACAGTATAACTAGTTTGCTTTTATGATGATACATTTCAAGTTTTGAAAGAGAAGAGGGGGAAAGGTATATCTCTCCGATATAATATCAAAATGTCAAACGTCGTGAGGAGAAAGGACAAGTTTTCCGTCTCTTAGACAGTGAGCGATTAATCTTCTCTCGAAGGACGTCACTTTCAGAAACGATATAAAAATATTACTTGTCAAGGCGATGACTTATCGCACGTGTGGTCGCCGTTCTACGCGGTGGGATTAAATTGCGAGCGCAATAAGCGCGATTCGTAATACCCATATATAGGGGCGGGGGAACTCTTTCGCGAAGCTACATATTTTAGAAAAGACCCACCGCTTCGGCGTCGCGGTGATTAATCTTCCGGCGTAAGTTGTCGCTCGAAAAAAACGATGAAAATATCACTTGTCGACAGGTAAAGTATAGTCGACCGGCCGGTAGACGACTTGCGCAAGCACTGTCGCTGATATATTTTTCTCGTCGCGCGTTATCGAAATCGGACTGGACGATATGGCGCACAGTTATTTTTCTTACCTCGCGTGTTGCGTTATTTTTCTTACTTCCCGACTAGAGATCAGAGCTGAGCAGAATTTTGCACGAGAGTCCATATCGCGGTTTGGAAAATATTTGCGCTTCGCATACCGTAGCTTTCTCATATTTTTCAAATTGCTACTCCAAAATGGGATTACAATTTACATATGTTATTCGGTATCTATTTTCAGAAAAAGAGAAAATAGATGTGCCCGTACTGGCATCTATGATGATTTATTATGGAGATTGTTTATAAAGATTCGCGTTTCAAAATCTCGACCACGCGAACTTTTCTAACGAAGCCCGTTGCATTTACAATTTGAATTGGCTCGTAAATTACTGAGTGAACAAAGTTTGCTGTGCATTCCGCTCCGGTGCATTTCTGCACCTCACGCGAGAGACTATACGCTGCCTTTTTCATCAGCCTCGTTAATGTCGAGATATAAATTAACGTCAGCAAATTCTCTGACAGTCGCCGAATCTTTACGGGTTAATATTACTGGAAATCTTCGTCTATTTCGAGGCATTTGTGAAACTCCTTCTCCTCTTTCCTCAGAAACAACTAATTTGTTATCAAAATTACGGATGCATTTAGCGCGCAAACCAAACCTTCGCGTCGACGTAGCGTCGAAAAAATTATACTAATGAGGCGCTTTGTGAGCTTGCGACGAGCGACGAGCTTGAAAAAAAAAGTGAAAATGACGAAGGAAGAGGAGCCGGCGGGGACGGGGTGGAACGGGATATTTCCTTTCCTGGCGCGCGAACCGGCAGCGGGCAGGATGAAGAGAATCCCTGTTCGTTAACGAGCCGCTACTCTGCGTTCGTTAACTTTCAACAAGACGAAGACTCTCGCGTATACATATACATCCGTCACTTTGCCAGCTCCTTCTCTTGTAACAATCTCCAGTTTGCGCCAATTTACAATTATACCCGTATTCTGCTTAATTTGTTATTCAACTCTCGGTCCGTTTACCGACCGTATACTGCGGCGATTTAGTAAACCTTTCCCAAGTGATACAAATTTGTAAACCATATCGTAAACGTATAGCAGAATATCACAAGAGAATAATGAATAATGAATTTGGATAATTAATAAAAAACGATTGTTTCTCGACAGAATGACTTACATTGAAAAATAATTCATAAAACGTCTAAAGTATTTTAAACTATTTTAAAACCATCATGTATTAAAAAAATAATGAAATCTTCTCTTTAATCCTTCAATGTTCCATAAGTAATAATTTAATTTCGCTTTCCACCAAACCAGTGAAAATACTTCACGACCGGCAAGGTGTAAAATTTCCTGTCTAATTCCTGCCACTATTGTTCGATAGAGAGTTATACTAGCTGGATGTGGAATTGAAGCACGGGCCAATTTACACAGACGGTCGTGCCAGGGAACGAAAAGACAAATCGCGCGCGTAATTCCCCGCTGTCGTTCGTTTAAAACGCGAAACTTAATAAAGCGACGTGGCGTGTCAAATGCTGTTACTGTCAAACCCGCGCGCACGGCAGCTTCATGGCAGTTCAAACGAGAACACATGCGTTCATCGACAAAATAAACCGCAATCGTTGCAATCACACGGATATAATTATACGAATTACTAGGTTCTAACAAGTGATCAGTTTTACGATCAGTCTCTCGTAATACGACGGTAACACTTATTTTGTTTTGACCAATTTCGACAGCAAAACGGAAAAAACTTTCCGTCGGAAAATTTAATTTCTATTTAAAAACAAGCAATAAAACTTTTCTTCGCCAGGGAATAATTAACAAAAAGGTTTATTAGATGTATATCGACACAATGGTGATTTTTTAAATAAATTTGGCCAGTTGTGTCGATATACATCTAATAAACCTTCTTGTTAATTTCTATTTCCCTCATAACAAGATGCGGAAAAGAAAGGAAGGAAGAAAGAAAGACGGTACAGGTAATGCCAAATATGCAGCCGTCGAATATCTGACCATATATGCGGCGGGCCAATAAAATAGAAACGTCCGTAAAATGTTTGGCATAATGCGAATATGCCAATAAAAGCAAGAAACGTTGAAAAGTTGCTTCAGTTGCCGCGATTCACGAAGCGCATATCTCACGTTCACGAGGCTGAAAATGCGCGGTACATCGTAAGCATACAGGGAGATTTCGCGAAATGTTATTTCATATTAAACACACAGATAGTTGCTCACAATCGTCGATTGTCGCTATATGTATCACCGACGACGGTGACGTTCGCCATAGAATAGTCTGCATAAAGTGATAAAATGGTTAATTTTCAGAAATTTCATGTTTATAAATTTTAATGTTTCATTATTCATCTAATTACACAATATAACAATTAAAAATAATTTTATACTAATGAGAACTTTCGGGAGTAAATCCTAGCTAATTTAAGTGCTTCATGTGACGAATTATATAAAGGCAATCTAAATAAATTGCCATTTTTATTGTTTACATCGAAATTTTTTGTTTGAAATTTGATTTGACGTAATGCTTCCTAGAGTCAGATATGATAATTTGATAAGACATTTTTTATTTTAGATAATTTATATTTATCGTTTATCTAGATATAAATTGATCATCTGTTTATATCAGGAGCTCACTTTACGAAATCTGTTCTTACATGTCCAGTCTCTAGACATTACGTCATTCTCTGTTTTATTATTAGAGGCATGATCGGAGAATGACCCTTTAAAATCGCAATGCTCCATTCTCGTTTATCTAAAACTTTATCTTCGGTCTATATAATTACATAAAATGCTATTTTCTGCAAATTATTATTAGAAGGTCTTAAATCATGATAATTATTATAAATTAATTATGCAAGTCACATAACATTACACAGAAATAAACGTTGCTATTAAAATGCGGACTGAGTGATGCGGCATAATTCAAGGAAAGTAAATAGTGAGCAAGTTTGTAATTTCATTAAAGTATTTAGATGTTTACATTCTACCGGACATTTCATTGATCGGACTATGTACCGGCTAACTAAATTTAACCAAACTTAACTCATACAACTTTGCCTCAATGATAGCGATCGCGCCTGTTCCCCGTAGACCGCTTAATAATGCATGTGAAAAATTCGCAAACCTAGCGATTTAAATTCGACATAAAAATCCGGTCGTACAAAATATATATTTAATTACGCGTAAATGTGGATTACTAGAGAGAGAAAGAAAAAAAAGTTCTCATTAGTATTAAATTGTATTTCAGATTGTTCTCGCGTAATTAAACAGATAATTAGAGTTAAAAATCGATAGAGAGGCAAAAGCTTTTATCATAATAACGAGGAACGTATTACGATAACTATACGTGACTATACAGGGTGTCCCATTTTAATCTATCACCCCGATTAAAACGGTTATTTATAAATTTACAAAAAAATGTTTCAAACAAAAGTTATAGGATTTCGAGGGGGACATATTATGATGGACATATGTTTTTTCTAGGAGGTGTTACTGAGATTTCAAGGTGACCTTTGTTTTTTTAAATGGAATCACATGATTTTCTTTATATAATATATAATATAATATAATATAATTCCTCTAGTTATTTGATATGTAAAAGTATTAAGGTAAGGTTATCAAAAAATCAATAGTTTGCGAGATATTTTATATTTCGTTCTGGTATATTTTGACATGAAATATAAAATATCTTGTAAACTATTCATTTTTTGATAATCATACCTTAATATTTTTATGTACAGAATAATGGGATGAATCAGTTGGTGTAAAGAAAACACATACATTGATTTTTTGATAACCTTACCTTAATACTTTTATATACCAAATAACTAGAGGCATTATATTACATAAAAAAATCATATGATTCCATTTAAAAAAACAAAGGTCACTTTAAAATATCAGTAACACTTCCACCTAGAAAAAACATATGTCCATCATAAGATGTCCCCTTCGAAATCCTATAACTTTCATTTGAAACATTTTTTTGTAAATTTATATATAACCGTTTTAATCGGGGTGATAGATTAAAATGGGACACCCTGTATACATGCGGTGCGCATTATTATAATTTGGCATCGCGAGAAAAAAAAAACGGAACCGTAATCTCTCTCGGGAATAGTGCAAATCGAAGTGGATGAAAAAAAAATGCTTATAAAAAATACGTCGCCTCTGGTTTTTATATTTCGACATATACATGCACATTCGAAAAATATCCGATATTAAATTTTCAACAGAGAGCCTCGTTGAGACCGCTGTCGATATTTAAAAAATCGTTGATATTTGCAGCATAGCAGTTACGCACTTTAATGCGTCGCTGATTTCTTGCGTGCGTTTCGCGGCTGTGCAAAACTGCGGTAACATAAATCACGCGCTTCGCCTCGCGGGTTTCCACGTTTAATTATGCATCTCGTCGCAATGTGATAACGCGTACGATGCATACGCCTAAAAAGTTGATTGCGGGCGTAAGCGCGCATGAAAAACGTCGCGTAACGTATAAAAACTTAATAATCTCATAAATAAATTGTTCGCGTTATTTTTATGCATAATGATGATTTATATTTTTCATATTTAAAACTTTATATTAACAGCTATAGCAATAATTATTCATCATCATTTTTAGAGCCCAACATTTT
>NJRP01000224.1:33135-68707 GCA_003063835.1 Aphaenogaster floridana | reverse complement strand
CGACTTATACGACGAATTCGGTCGTCGTCCGGTCACTAACTTTGTTAACTAAATAAGCTATCGGCCTTGATTGATATTCACCTTGAATTAAAATTGTGTAATAGATTAAAACTAAAGAATAAATATATAGAGCTAAATATTATAATAAAGAGATATCTCTATTTATTCTTGACACCAGTAAAACCTTACAATAGGGGCTCTCGATTTCATCGATATCAGCCGGGTCGACTTCGTCGCGAAACGCCCCCCCCCCCAAAAAAAAACCGGCAAATCGCGACTGCTTATTTGCGATCGCCGCCTTTCGTCAGCCGTATTTCCCGGCCGGCATCAATTCTGCCGTCCGCCACGTTCGTCAGAATGCATTTATCGCGAATGGCGCCGCAACGACGACGACGACGACGACGACGACGACCGTCACCGCCATTGTCACCGTCGTCACTGTCATCATCGACGTTGCCCGTACCGAATTGCTCGATCGACTGCCGCCATTGTTAGCGGAGAGGAATATGTGTGCGGCATATTCGTGTCTGTCCGATGGTCGTCGGTGGTTATCTCCGGTGGTCATACGCGCCGGACTTTTCCAAGTCGAAATCAGAGCCACGGATTTTCCGGCATACACGGCGACCCTAAAATCCGCAAGTGCAAATACGAGAGAAATCGCCGTAAAACAAATATTGCGAAGCATCGATAGCGAACATACGCTTTATCCCCCGTTTTTTCGTAGAAAATCCTAACGGGAGAAAAAAATTAATACGGAAAGTGTAAATATATGTATTCTATATATCGAAAAGAACAGAGTACGATCGTAAAAAGAGTTTTGAAATCCATAGAATACTGTACTGCTATATAAATGGAAGAAAATTTTGTTAAGTTAAAAAAGGAAGCATGTTTCAACGATGGATTTCAATCAATGGATGTTCTTTTAATAAGCATAAATAACGCGCTTCCTTATTTTCCATTTGCAATTCTCTTGGAAGAAACTCCATCTTTACATACTCCTTAAAGGATATTTACTGGCGGACAGTGTTGCGCTTAGATAACTTGAAATAATCTAGATACAGATTAGATAAAACATACGCGCATGTATCTCAGATAAGATAAAGATAATTCCGGTTTGAGTATATCTAGATAAAAGATGAATTAGTTAAGTGTTTTATCTAGATACTTTTAAGATGATATTTAAAATAATTAAGATATATAAAAATAATATACTCGAGACAACTACAGAAAATAGGCATATATTTAATATTAATACATTATATAATAAGAATGTATAAGAGAGTATATATATATTTATTTGTAAATTAATTATTAAACAAAAACTTTACTATAGTGTAAACCTCTATAAACCATATATTTATAACACTAGTTTTAAAAACAAACCAAAAATAAAAAAATAATCGAATACGCGGTATTGAGAAAAATTGCATTCAGTGCGCACTGATTACATTATCTTAGATAATTTTAGATAAAATATACTACTTTTTTTATCTGAGATACAGATAAAGATGCCACATACTTTAATTATATTATAGATAAAAGATAAATAAAATTATATAGATAAAATAAACAATGATCGCATCTAGATGAAAATCTAGATAATTTTATCCAGATAACGGAAAACACTGCTGGCGGAAGACTATACATTATTTGTAGTTTATACAACACCTTCGACTTAAATAAAGGTGTATCATCTCAAGATGTTCATTTAATATATATATGTTATTGCGACAAATATTATCACATGCCTCGGTGGTCGAACTGGTACGACGCCCGCCCGGAGTGTAGTGAGGTCCAGGTTCAAATCCTGGCTGAGGTAATATTTTTCGCAATAATTTCTTTACAGTTTTCAGGGAAGGGAAGATCTTATAGATGCTTATTAGCATCAAAAATTATTAAAATTCTGCTCGTTAAATGAACCAAAACCCGTGGTCGCTAACGTAGTAAGAATATTTCTAATTAATCAATTTAGCCAGTTGTCGTCGAATATAATTTACTTGGATTTGTTATCTATTTACTGGCGAAAGACTATACGTTATTTGTAGATATTTATATCTTTATAGAACGCCGCCATAAAGCGATCGTTGATGTGATCACCGATGCTCAGAGATCGGCCTGCTTCGTTCTTCCGACTTTTATGTCTCGGACGCATTTACTCTTATTACTCTGCGGGAGATTGGCCGTAGCGTGAACAAGAGGACGGCCCGTTGCGACCGCACCGCCGATAATTGAAGCCTTCCTTCCCTTCTCGTCGAAGCACCACACACGACTCCGTAACGATCGGCGATTTACGACACTCTCGCCGTATTTTAACGATCGCCTTTTAAGGGCTGGAAATAGAGAAAGAAAGGGAGAGCGTGCCCGGCGATCCCTTTCGAGCAAGGCGTCGTGCAAACAGAGGACGACGCCAGGCGTCGGGATATAAATCGCAAGGGACTCGGCGCAATTTTATGTACTCTGCCTCGTAAAAAAGAATTTATAACGATTTTATGCGACGCGAGCGGGCGAGCGAGCATGCGCCGGTGCTGTCCTATCGGCGATTTCCAGAGAATTTATGTTTATTAATTGTTTATCGGATCGCGGGGCCGAGAAAACGGCCGGCTTCTATGTACAGAATGTCACGGGGGAAAATACGGTTGCGTCGCTAGTGCCAATATTGCCGTTATAATAGCGTGATTTATGTTACAATTTGCTCGAAGATCGAGAGTCTTAATATGATTTAAATGTATTTAGCGCGATGAATAATGGTTATATAAAGTCAACTGTTCGTTATCTACTAACTGAAATATTGAGAGGTAGAGACGTGTCTCGATACGCTTTTTATCAATTTTAATATCGAGATTTATTATATCTATTTATACACTTTCTGCTATATACTATATGTATTATACCCGGGAAACGCTGTGGTAAGATGTTAAGTTAATTTTTATGACCGGCATTCTCGGGCAAAGTGTTACTTCGGGAGCTTTCGAAAGCCAGGAATAACTTGCTGATAGCGCGACGCGCTTGTTATAGTCTTCGCGCAAGAATACGATCGAATGAAAGTTCCGTATCGAACGCTTCTCGTGCTCCTTATGCGAGTTACGAAGTTGCCCGATACCGATCGGAAATTTTCTGCGGAAGTTCTAAGTGCAGTCTTTTTGTTTTGCGCCATGGAAAGAGTAATTATTACCGTGTAATGGCGGTGAGTAACATAACCAAGAAAAGCAAGTAATTAATTGTTGTGCAATAAATGTACTATAAATATACGTACTGCATAAAATATTATTATCGTTATTATAGCATACACTGAGAAAAAAATTTTTTTACTTTGCTTAATTTTTCAACTAAATAAAATTTCTTCAGTTCAAGTATTTATTTATTTAACTTAAACATATAATACTTGAACTTTACTTTTCAAATATTTTTAAATTTAACTTAAATAAATAAATACTTGAACTGAAGAAATTTTTAGTTGAAAAATTTAGTCAAGTTAACGAATTTTTTTTCTCAGTGTAGTAAAAAGATAGACTGTTATTTTTTAAACTGTATTTTTAAAAGAAATCAATAATTGAAAATCGCTATACGTGATCAGACGCGAATACATTAATCGATTTTCTCCTATTTTACGTCCTAAAAAATTCATGTTGTTATATTTATTTTACAAAAGAGATTATAAATTTTAAGAGATTATGCAATTGATAAATAATTTCCTCTATCGCTTCTGTTTACTAAAATATACTCTATCGTTCACTTTTAAATGATATAAAGAATTAGTTATATAGAAATATCCGACTTCGATTTTCTGTTTTCTAGGTTATTTTTGATAGAACGTGTACAAAATAAATTCCAACGTCGATAATGCTCTCTAGTTTCATAAAAATAATTGAATGTCCAGTCTGACAAGATCGGCCTTAGGTTAGTGAAAAAAATCGCTGAGATATTCCCGTAGACAGCAATCGCTGATAAAAGAAGCGGCCCCGTCAATAAGATACGATAGTCCTTGACGAATATGGCCGAGGAAGCAGCAGGTTTTTCGTAAAGTCGAGTCTGCTGTTCCTTGTCGCTATTTGGCAACGTTCCCGTGAAAAAAGATGCTCGAACTTTCAACTCTCAATAGAGTAGGCCGCGACAAAAATCAATCACATATGCGACAGAACTTTGATCCGAAAATACTAAAGGATTTTTTTAACATTCAGTATGTAATTTTTAAGTAGAGTATCTACAAAAATTTCAAAGAAAACTGATAACTGAATGATAAACAGCAAGACACAACAGATATGAAATTTCAAATTGCTATAAATTAAATTAGCAAACTTAAAATAAAATAACAATCTTATCTTCTCGATTTTTGAATACAAATAAGCAATAATACATGTGAATGTATTTTAAGCAATAGCGATTTAAGCTTTCTTATAATCTTTCTGTCTGAAGTATCGAAATTAATCGCTAATAAAATGCGATTCGCTTAATTGGAAATATATGATCAAAAAAGCTGCAAATATACTATTGTTTCCCTTAAAAGGAATTAAATTCCTTAGAAATGGATTTTCGATAAGAAGAATGGTGCTGTAATTAATTGAAAGATCGTAAAGGAAATAATTGATTTGTGTTATGAGATATCAACTATTTTTAAATTAAACGTATGATGTATACGTCGATGTGCGATGATGCGAAAGATAAAGGCCGATTGAACGCGTATCAATTATTGACATTTTTCCTCATACTTTCAATTTTACTGAACATGTTCGATATAGAGTTTACAGCTGTAACGGCGAAGTTTTGATTCGTAGTAGCAATATATCGTACATGTAATCTCGATACATCTAAAACTCGCGTTCTGATATTGGAATTCTATTTAAGCGTCCTGAAACATATTTCAAACTATGTAATTAACAAACATTATGAGTAAAAATAAAAACTGCATGAAAAACTTTCGCAACAGTTTTAATATACAGGAAATATTAATTATAAAATTCCCCATTAATTTACACATCGCTGAACACATTTTTTTACATGGAATTCATCGAAAATATCTCAAGTATTAAATAATATTAATATTATTTATATGAAATAAATATTTCACATAAAAATTAAACTCTTTTGCGTTTCTTTCAGTAATACTTTGAAATCAGAACGACTACTGCAATTGGATTCATAACTAAACGAATATTCGAGAATGTGTAATATATTCTTCTCTCCGTTTCTAAACAGCAACGCAACACAGCTATACTTGTCCTGATTCGGAAGTATCGATTTAACGCGCGTCATTCTCTCTCTTCTCCTCCTCTACTCTCTTTCCACGTTGATAAGTTTCATCGAACGATAAAGTTCCGTCGTATCGATCATCATTCCCGAACGAATTAGTATCGTATCATGCGTTATACCTGTCATTTGCACGCCTCGTATTGAACGTGGCCAGTCGAAGCACTCTCGAGGCCCACTCGGAGATTCACCACACCGTGTCGAAGTTAAAAAAGTGTTAAATCCGCAAACATCAAAGGGACGAGCCAGCGCGAAATGTTTCACGCGACGTCGATGTTTCAATCGGCATCTCTCGACGCCGTGATACATTGGTGGCGATTTCTATCGGCACTCTCGTTTTCGCGAGGTCAAGCTCGAAAGCGCTACATCCATCAAGTACGGCAAAATCATTTCGCATCCCCGTTATCACTTACAAACGTGAAAAATCCGATAAATTAGAATCATTTATTTAGAGCAATTAATGAACATTTCAATTCACTTAAATTTTGCGACAAATTTATAAAAAAGTATATACATTTACAAACTGATATGTTTTACACGAGGGGTAAACCGCTGAGGGCATTGCGGTGTACAGATTTGGGGCATTAATGGTTAATGGGCATTACTAGGGCACATTAGTGGGCATTACATAAAAAATTCACTAGTAATGCCCAAAAATTGTGTACTTTTAGTATACTTTTGTGTACTTTGTGTACTTAGTAATGCCCAATTTTGGGCATTACTAGGCATTGGTGTACACAATTTTGGTCAGCGGTTTACCCCTCGGTTTTACATTAATCTTCAAAATCATGAAAAAAAGAGAAAAAACGATGTGCCGTAGATCATTCTTTGCGCAAGAAACGAGATGCATACTTAAGAGCTTTGGCAGTTGAAACTCTTATACTATAAGTAGTTTAACCTATTTCAAGTCAGACCACTCTAAACCTCTTTCACTTTAAGCTAATATTTGTCCGGCCATTTTCGCGTGATGCGGTAATAAACAGGCAAACAAGAAACTTAATTCCACATATATAAATGCAACATGGTGGTTTGTGGTCTACTTGTTAGGTACACAATGTGTTTAAGCGGGGGTGTACGGTGCCGATACCCTTGCTAGGGAACCTGCATCGGCGAACGCGACTTTAACGAGAGCTCGTCACGCTCACGCGGTCCGTTCATTAATGAGTCGTTCGTATGTAATTTGCGGTTTCAAACTGTTTTTCTCCCGTCCATTGGTGTCTGCTGAATTATGTAGCTCGGCGATGCGGAGAAAACGGGCCGGCGCGCGTTGTTTTACGGCGGAAAATCGAAGATAAATATTTTCGATTTGTAAAAGCGAAGAGTGCGCTCGCGTAGCGTTCGTTGAAACATTCCCGCGATTATTTAGCCCGCTCGGACGCGAAATGAATGTAATATTCGATAGGTAGACGCCTAATTCATCGTTGTTCGCTCTTTGTGCGTGTGTGTGTGCGCGCGCGCGCACACGCTTATGTGTATGTTCGCTCACTCGATAATGCATATCCAAGTTACGTCATAGTTGTACACGTACTACACACATGCATGTTTGCGCACACACAGCGAAGACCGCTGTCACGCAACGTTCAATAAAGCCCAGGGCAACACCGAGAAAGCTCTCTCACGCATTGTTCCTAACAATATAATATGTCACTTCAATCGCGATGTGTTATTCGGATGCACCGGACGCTGTGTACCGCGTCGAGGAAAATCCGTACGAGAGAAGATAATTTATGAAGAGCATACAGGTGCAATCACGCGGTAAGCCTACTCTCGTAGCGACGATTACGCGATCCGCAAGATGATGATGAGTACTACGTAAGATAAGGCTGGATTACATCCAAGGGACAATCTTGCATCGTGACGCGAACGCTACGGCGACGCGTGATATTCGCGCAGTGCACTCTCTCTCTTTCTCTCTCTCTCTCTTTGTTCTTACATGTCATGGATAAATCCAAAAAGAAGTTAAATTGGACCCCCATATGCAACAAGGACCCAACCAACAAGGAGGTAGTTTTGAGTAATAAGTAATTGAAGTTTTGTTATTACAATTAAAATAATCGGCATAAACCAAGTCTTTATAAGATTTCTTTTGAATGATTTACTCAAATTAAACGAAAAGCAGGATATATTTTTTAAAATAAAGAAGTACATTAAAAAACAGATACAGAAAAAGCAGTTGGTTCTTTTAGGCTTTCTTCTTCATATGCTTTATTACCAATAAAATGGCCCAACTTGTAAATTAGGCTTAATTTTTTTTACATAATTGAAAAACATCAACTTGAGACTTAGAACAACCAGTTAACTCATTTTTCTTCAAAATGTCGGTTGGGTCCTTATTGCATTTGGGGGTCCAATTGTAGCAGACGCAACATTACATAGCAATAAATAAAGATATGTTGTGTAAAATCATACATTTGGAAATAATGTAACAGCTCTGAAAATAAACAATACCGATTTCGATATCTACGATGTGGATTGCTCGATATTCTGCGTACTGATATTTACAAAATTATAGTATGTATGTGTTATCATTTATATTTATCTTACGGTTCATTTGCGCGTTTATGTCGAATTATTCCATTTGTTTTCGTGATGATGTCTTAAAATGGCGATATTATGAAATTAACGATAGGAACAAGTAGGTCGCTAGTTTGTTATTTCTTGTCACGTTAATCCGATTCTTTTCTGACATTCTGTCTTCTTGCAACACGTTTTAAATTAAAAAATTGTTACATATAAATAGTAGTCAATATTACACGTATCCATACAGCGAAAAAGAGTTCTTTGGATTTAATAAATTTTATTGCATCCAAACAAATTTTATCTTTAGAATGGTCCAAAGAAACTAATGTTTCGATCAATAAGTACAATTGTTCGATTTTTCAAAGAATATATATTTTCGTCTTAGACAAAAAATTGTTTGAAAAAAAGGCATATTCTCTTTCCGGGAAAAAATTTTCATATATAAACATATATAATTATATATGAAATTTGTACATACATGTTTTCCTTCTCTTGTGTATAATCTCTATTCGTATATATATAAGAAAAATAATAATAAAAAGAATTTAAAAATAATTAAAAGGATAATTTCCGCAATGCTTTTTAAAAAAAAAAGTAAAGTTAAAAAAATTGCCCATATATAATCGTATATGATTCTATATGGGCAATTTTTTTTCATTACCTCAAACTTTACTTTTCTTTTTTAAAAACATTGCGGAAATTATCCTTTTAATTATTTTTAAATTCTTTTTATTATTATTTTTCTTATATATATACGAATAGAGATTATACAAGAGAAGGAAAACATGTATGGACAAATTTCATATATAATTATATATGTTCATACACTAAAAGAAAGACTTGGTTATAAAAATCCAGGCTTGGTTAATGTTACCAAGCACCTTGGTGAAATAGTTTCAACTAAACGTATAATAAGTATTACATAAGTTGATGCAACTAAACAAAATTTGCTCTTTTTTAATTATTACAAATGTTTATAATTATTACAAAATGTTTTGTTATTATTATTATAATCGGTAATAATAATCAAATACTTCAAAAAAAGTATACTAAATGCATCTCACAAGTTTGCCAAGAATTTTTTTTCAGTGTATATGTTTATATATGTGAATTTTTTCCCGGGTTTGGCTTCAATGATATTATTGTTTTACTCAAACAATATCAATGTTTCATAAAATATGTCTATTGCTTCACACAAATAATTAACTTATTTCTAGAACCTGTTCTAGAATTTTCCGCGACAAACGCTTTCCCGATCGACACATATCCCGTTGATTCGAATTTTAATGTCAATTTCTCACATCGATCTAAAATCCACTATTCTCTGAGGGCGTGGGGGTTCGTATCCCACTTCTGAAACTGTAGGAGACGGAAAAAATTACGGAGCCGACTGCGTCTCGAACTCGGAAACCCTCGCTTTCCACGCCTAGCACCTAGCATGCTAATCCACGGCCGCTCCACTACTTTCGTAATTATCTCGATTTCCTATCAATAATCGGCCTTACGGCCCTGTATTCTTACATAATATTATACTTCTATGTGTATGTACAACACACATCCAATTAAATGTACTGAATATAGACAGACACTGCTCATTTCACCTTGTTAGACGTAGCCATTTCCGGAACTTCAGCCAAAAATTGTAATGGTTCTTCTAAGTAAGCAAATATTTGCATGTAACAACGGTTTTTAACGTATTTTGCTATTTTTATATAAAGAAATTATTTGTTTCATTGTACATATTTATTATAACCAAATAATATATATTATTTCATTGAAAGATATTACTTGAAATAATAGTGTCTTTTCTGTTAAATAATAAAGTTTTCTTGAATAAAAACAAAAATGTTTTATTCAAAAAAATATTTTTTCGTTTAAACATATGTTATTTCAATGAAATAAATTTTAATCAAACAAATATAGGTATGCTAAATGTAAAGAACTCTTTTTCTCTGTGCACATATATGTAAGTATACATCATAATATTATTGAAAATAGCAAATGTTGTCACAATATACTTATTCTGTACCTATCAATAGATATGACCGAAATCTTTAAATAGTACCAATTAAAGCATTTAAAGCTTTTAGCAGGGATTAAAAGTCCGAATGGGATATTAATGGATCTTTTAGCAGTAAAATATAAATGTACCGAGCTCGATATTTCGCTTTTCATATTGCATTTCGATTTATAATCCTTCCGCACTAATGAAGCCCGTGAAAATCCCAACAAGTATCTATTTATTCCCGAACTGAATAGTAGCGAGAGAGAAAAGAGGGAAAGAGAAAAGGACAAAGCTTGTAGTTTCGCAGCAATGAAAGCCCGACCTGTTTCGCTCTGTTTCCTGCGGTCCATTCTGTTTCCCATTACATGCTCTGTCCTTTACAATCCGTAAAGCCAAATATTTGCAAAATACAGTGTCCGGTGTGGAAAAGCCAGTACTTTGAGAACGTAATGTCTAACACGGATGAAGTAGACCCTTTCTCAGCAAAGTCTTGGTAAAACGTTAGCTTTTTTCGCGACGTATGAATTTTTAATATTAATTATCTTGGTAACAGTAAGCTTTAAATTAAGTTATTCAAGTATTTTCAAGTATTTTTTCTACTGATTTCAAAATTTATTTCTAGAATTAATTAAAAAATCAGTGCTAATTTTATCAGCATTAATTAAATAACACTTTGTTTAGACATAATTCTAAATTAAAAATAATACCTTTAGAAATAACTCTAAATTAAGTAAAACCTTTTAAGAAATAACTCCAATTCTATTAATATCCCGACCCCGATATATATAGATCAATTCTGTGATAGTTCAGTTTCACCGGACATCTCGGATATTTTCCGCATTGAAATAAAAAATCATCGGCGAAATCGTGCGGCAAGACCACGTTCGTGATTTCATAGAGCATATGTTAAATCGTGGAAGGACTCGCGCGATCAGAACGCGGTGGAACATTCATTTTTCCGCTCGGTTTTGTCGATCGGTAGGTTTGAACGAATCCGAATCGTTCGGTTTTCTCTGAGTATTACAGTCAGGAATGAAATCGTCCTGCATACTCCTCTCTTTCCTCCCCTCTTCTCGTCTTTGTCTCTTTGCCAAACTATTTTTTTGCCGCCGGTTTTGCAAACATTCCCTCGTTCTTCTCTATTCCTCGCTTTTTCGGTTATTTCCTTCGTTCTCGTTTTTACACCGTGTATGGCTTAACGCGAATCTGCGCTGGTTTTCGATATATAAAATACTACTACGTGAAAAAATTTATATGTCGTTCAAATGCCGTCGAATACATACATTCGACTATTTCCTGTTATTCCGGTTAAATTTAAGAAAGTCGATCGCTGTTAACGATATGTTTCCATCACATTTTTAAGCAGCTGAAATATTAAAGTTGTAATTTAACCTTTAGCCCGCGCGAAATGTTTTTCCATGTATTTCTACAAAAATATCAGAAAATAAATAAACAAAACGCGGCATAAGTATGCTTATCAACTTTGACATGCATAAACTCAAATACATCATTAAAATTTAAATATAATTAATAAATGTATAAATCTTCATGTCCGTAAAATCGCGATTATCTCTAATCCCAAGGAAATAATTTAAAATATCAACTGCACCATCGAACAATTAAATGCGCTGACTCCGTATAATTCAATAATCGCATTATGCGAATTTTCGCAATAATTCGTCAGAAATGGAGAGTCACGTAATATTCGCGCCGCGTCGAATTGTGTTAATATAATAATTATCCACGGTGCATATTCTCACGTTCTTTTCCCATTGAAAATAAATTCTTTCGCGCGGATATATTTATTTTATTTAAATATCGCGGAACACGGCGGAAACGAGATATCGTGGAACGCATTTTCAACGTCACGGTTCGTCGCGTTTTAGCCGTTCGCGCAGTAGTACGTGAGCAAAATTGCGCCCGGCAAAATCATGACGCCAGCAACAACCCCCGCCAGTGTCGTCGGCGGCCTGATTTTCTGAGACGTCACCGGCACCAGCAAGCTCATCCGCGTTCCTTCACAGAAGGAACTTTCGTTCTCCCTTTCTCTCTCCCTCCTTTTCCGCCGTCAAAAGGCCGCGGAACCTGGAGAATAATTAATTTTCGCCGACGCTATTGTTCTCGCCTTCGCGTAACAAGTGGACGGCCGTGCTCCTTTCAGAGACACAGCGGGGTTTTTCGCCATCTACGCCACGCGTTTCCGTGGTTTGGTCTACCGTCTCCCGATCACGTACATGTACGCATACATGTACGCGCGGAAAGTTGCAGTCACCTGCGCCCGCTACGCAATGCGATACGTTCAGTTCAGTTATGTCATAAAGAGCCGAGTCACGCAAGCTGTATATATTATTCATGCGGCCGCGCCGCTGACCACCGCATCCTCGCCCTTTTTGCTCTCTCGCCTTTATTCCTTCCTCCAGTTCTTTTTTTCTATATATTCTACTCCGCGCTCAATATCTCACGAGTGAAGCGCGCGATTCGCAAACATCCACGTTGCACGCCACGTACGAACATGCGCGGCAATTTCACCGGCCCGACAAGATCTGCTTGCGCAATATTTACCGTCGCCATCGCGCGGCCACTCTCGCAATTGTTCCCTGTCAAGTGTTATAAAGCTAAATTTCCCGGCCACGTGGTCTCGGCGAGGGAGCCTCGACCGGGTGAGTTCCAACCTCTTGACGTCGCCGAACTTTAATAATTCAAGCTGTGGAAGTGATATAGATCTAAGACTCACATTTGCAATCTCTATTAACATTTAATGCAGACCTGGCATAGTTCCCATTGAAGCCAAACATATTCACATTTTATTTTAGATATACGTCTCTCGCTGGACGTAAATCTCTGGCGCAATCGCGGGAAGACTTGTTAAAAAATTTATGTACACGCATTTATAACACGCATTCTTCTAATTTTTTGCAATGTCTTCTTGAAGACGCTTTTAATCGCGTTGAAGACAATACGGGAAACGTATTGACCTCTTTTAAACGAAACTGGATGAATCGCCTCGGCATTTTTCAGCAAGAGCACTCTCAGCGTCATCGGGTCTACGGCTCGTAGATCGCGACTTCTGACTTCACGACCGCGCGGACAAGTGCGGCTTGTGCAATATTTACGACGGTACCGGCACTCTACGGCGATTGCCTCTCCCCCTCTTCCAGAACGTCGAGATGCATTTTATCTCGCGTTCCAGGTTCGGTGGCTGATCTGTCGTTCTGATCGAGGTGCGAGAACGGAAACACGGGGCGGCATTTAGCGGAGAAAATATGATCGGCAGCGATGTCGATCCTTGAAATATATTCGATTGCTTTCATGCCGCTAACGCGCCTGCTTACGTTTATGCAATATCTCGTCTTTAGGGCTCGCCTCTTTCTTGTTTTCACCGCTCATTGGCCAAGTTTTCAGACGGCAGCGTCGTATCGAGGGCGCCTCCGAGTTCGCCGAGTTCGTCGTCGTTTGCAAAGTAAATCGCGCGCGCGTTTGAGAGATCTTCCTGGCTGCATTGTGTGCGCTCCTCTCCTTTCCCTTATCCTCGCTTACTTCATCCCCTTCCGTCGTCTCCGCGATTTCTCATAAGAATCTCGCATATCGCGAGACGAAATAGGATCTCCTAGATAGTAAAAACTTTTGGCGCAACTAAGCAAAAAAGTCTTTCAGATCTTCTAGTATCTAAAAAAGTATTTGAGAAGTACTCTGGAAGAATAACTCAACTTCAATTAAGTTCTTTTTTCTCCTTACTGAGTGATTCCGATTTGTCGCGCGCGTGGTTAGATCGGTGCAAAGTACTACAACTCGAAAATGCGCTTCTTAAAAATTGCAGAGATATAACATGTTCCTCAGTGTCGCTAGGTCATTTCTGATAATCTGTACTTGAAGGGAAATGAGATGACAAGAAGGGATAAAGAAGATGAAGATACCCTTTAAATCAAAGAGGAGATATTTATGGACTTAAAAGCCCTTACTTCGCGAGATTTGTACTTTTCCGGAATATATAGGGAATCTAAAATTCAGATAAAGAATGCAATCGTAGTATTACGAGATGAATGTAAAATTTTACGAGATGAATAATTTAGACGTATGCAGACCACGCGGTATAAATTTTTAGGAAAAGTAAAAAGAGAGGAAATAGATATTTATGATGTTTTTCAAACAAATAAATATAAATGTGGATTTGACAGTTATTGACTATCGCCTCGGAACCATTGGCTAAAGTAAATATGTATATATATATATATATATATATATATATATATGTACATGTGTGTGTGTGTGTGTGTGTGTGTATGTGTGTGTGTATGTCGGAATAGATCGTGATACTTTATGACTTACACCGAATCGTTGCTATCCTTCACGAGAATGAATCGTCATAAGTAACCGGTGAACGAGACACAAAGCGCAATACGAATGCGACATGATGCACGGCCGTGTCTGTTCTCTCTCGTTCGCCTCTGCGACCGGATTGCACCGATGCTCCATTCGCGATCGGCGATTCCGCTCACGTCGCTTACATCACTTACATCACTCTCGTCGCCGGGGACGCGAGCGCCGTGGAGTCAGACCCAATTTCATTCGCGTGTTCGAAGTCGAATTACCTTCAGCCAACTCTGTCTCTCCCGAGCGCTCCGGTTAATAACGAGTTCGGTAGACAGCAACGGGGCAATGAACGAGATGGTTCGATTTGGGTTTAGCTTGGTTGGCCGGTCGATTGGTTGCTTGGTTGGTTGGATCGGCTCGATGAATAAGGAGCCGTCATTGCGAGAGCGAGCCGGCCCGGACTAACGTCGAAACCTATTATTCCGCGGAGTTTAAGGGAAGATTCAGGGTTGCCGGAGCGCAAGGGAGAGTAGAGTGCACGGGCGTTGGAGGTAGACAGGGGAGTAGAGAAGAACGAGTGGGACCACCTACCTACCATTGAGTTCGCGCTAATTTTACATCGCTTAAAATTTATAGACGGGATGTTAAGGCGCTTATTAAGGCCGCGCCCGCGCGCGGCTCGAGTACCCTCCAGGATCCGTAAGTTTTCCAGAGCGGCCTCGTGGACGTAATGACCCCTCTCCACGCTTCTCCACGCCGCCCGTGCCATGCCATACACATCGGCGAACTCTTGACCCCTTTGCCCTGCACTACCGTCCACCAGTCTCTTTTCTTCCTCTTCTACGTCGCGACCCTTATACCTTCTTTACCTTCGTCATGTTTTCGGCTAATTCGCCGGGCAACTTTCCTAATAAAATACGAGTTCCGAGACGGGAGACGGCCAAGTTCTCATGTCCGCTGCTGTGCCCGCCTCGTACTTTTGAAGCGCAGATGCTTTCAGAAGTACGCGAACATTCTCACACGCTGCTCCGATTACGTTTTCGATAGCACAAAAGGGTTCTAAATTTTTTCGCGCAAATTGAAGGATATGACGTTCCAAACAGAGCTTTTATATAATTCGCAAGAGGTAGATTCCGATAAAAATAAAATAGTAACTATTTTACCGCATTTATTTGTATTAAAAACTTCAAACATTTATAAATATCTATTCTTTTTATCTAAACTAATACGTAATCGATATAAAAGGCAAAGTATTTTAAATAAATAAAGATTCTGTGAACTGGCTCTCAAATTAAGCGATAAAATTATTTATTTAAGCAGGATCTAATACAAGAATTTCAAATTATAATCAAATAAAGGAAAAATTTAGCAGTAATATAGAAATAGTCGAATACGGAATACGTATCTAAGTCCGGAAACTTCTAAAATGTCAGAGTGATATACGGTATGGGTACGTCGTAAAGGATCAAAGTAATATGTCGCGAGTTAATAGCGTATAACGGGCAAGTGTCAAATTAGACGCGATTACACATTCCTTTCCCGTTTTCGCCGACCCAATATGGTTACCCTCCTCGTGAATCGCGTTTAATCCTTGGTGTAACTTTTCTAATAAAATACAAGTTCCGACACGCGGACTAACAAGTTCTTGTGTCCGCTACTCGCGCCTGGGCTGAAAGTTGGAACACCTCTAGAGTTCGTGATCGTGCCGCACACACCTTTTATGAATCGTATTTTCGACTCTCGAGTCTGACTCTCGAGATATTATTCGCGTTTATAGTCGTCGTAATGTTTGATTATGTTCCGCGAGGGCAGAAGAATCGGATTGGAAAAATCGATTCTGCATTTATTCTCTTGTCCTGCTATATTAATTTGCTAGCCCGAAATTTATTTTTAAATGAGTTAACTTGTTTCGCGCATTTAGCTTCATTTATAACATTAACCTACTTTAAACCGAAAACAATTTTAAGTAGTGATAATGAAAAGTTATTTGCAAATTAATTTAATTACTTTTATCGACGTTCTGTTGATGTATTATTTAATTTTGTGACCCGCTTCTCTCACAAATAACCTCATGCAGTTTAAAAATTATCTTGTGACACATATATTTATAATTCAGTACTTTTATGCCATCCAAAAATAAAACGTAACTGCGAAGGTATGCAAATAATATTGTTCTAACTGCATTTGTTGCAACTGCAGCTTTCGTGCAGGCAAAAAATACTGTTCAACGGCACACCATGCGTACAAAAGAATGAATAGAATATTCAGCGCGAAGTAAATTTTTGTTATATTTCTTTTTTTATACTTTTTATCATATTGTTTCCTCATTATTTTAAATGCCTATCTATTAAAACCTAGGTTATCCTAGATATTTTATATAATTATAGGAGAACCCGGGGCATAATGGGAACGCTAAGGTTTATACAAGTTTACAACGTATTAAAAATAAATAAATGAACTTTGTTTGGCACTAAAATATTCTTTGAAATATTCACTATAAAAAAAATACAAGTTTTACTACAAAAGAATAGTTTGAAAGGACGAAATTATTGTTTTTCAAAAACCTTAGCATAGATTTTATGCGGGGCATAATGGGATACCTTATAAAACTTGTTTATTTCTTAAATATTAATGTCCAAAACTTCTTAGAAATGATTTTTTACAACACGCAATATATGTAAAAATGTATTATTACACTTTCAATTAATAATAATTATTACACTTTTCTTATTGTAGTATACCTACATTTTTCTCATTAAAATATAAATAAATATTATTACAATATGGGTAAATAAAAGTCAAAATATGTGGTGTAATAATTTTTGGTACAATATATTGCACAACATAACATATATACTGATATATTATATGAAAGTGAAAAATAAAACATTTGTCCCGTTATGGCCTGAAATGTATAAGTTTACTTTAGGTAATATATAAATCATCACAGATAATCGATATTTGCACAGACACTTTACTAAATTGACAAGAAAAGATCATTTAATAACGTAAATATACTTACGATAATAAAAAATAGAATTTTATCTTTGCTTACTATATGTAAATGTTTTAAAGAAACTGTAACGCAGTCGCGGAGAGCATAGCGAACGCATTAAATAATTTCTAGCATCTTTCAGCTAAAACTAATATGGAAACTGATAACAGCACGCGGGTAGGGACATCTGAGTAATAATTTCCATACATTTCATTACATGGCAGCATCTCTGTAATGAGATATCGACCATATCCCATTATACCCCGTGGTCTCATTATGTCCCGTGGTCCCATTATGCCCTGCCTTTCCCTAATAATGAATTTTGCAAATATACAAAATAAAGCACTCAGCAGAAACTTACTCTCCTAATAAGCAAAAAAGTACAAAAACAAATATTTTTTATACTATTTACGATTTACATGATGAAAACTAAGAAAATTAAGAAACAAGTTATATATTTCTGGATAGGCTTATTTCGTTTTAGTTACGACATTTTGATATTAGGGGCTTGTCAGATTTAATCAATCTCCAGAATGCACTACTAAAATATTGTATAATAATTACGGGATATCCTGCATAAAATAAACTCGCTATCGCATTAATGGCCTAGCTGCATAGCAATGCGTATTAAGAAAAGAATTCAGAATAGTGGAATCGAATTAGTAGGGAAAAAAATAGCCCCGGAAAAGTCTGATCAACCAGACAAAACGGATGGGTTAAGCAATTAGATCTGTCCTAGTGAGCCGATTTAAATTCGACCGAAATTCCTCTCGTAATTAGCGATCGCACTTTTAAAGCCCGTATTTATAGTCGCTGCATAGATTCCGTATCAAAAATGTTTCTGATACAGAATAAAGATACAGAATAAATTTTCATTAAGACATTAATAGTTTTACAATCATATATTTATAAAATTCAAGTGATGTAAAATTAACAATGAATAAGAATGAATAAACTATGAAAAACTAGTATAAAACGGAATAGCATATTTAATTGAATAAATCAGTTAAAATATGTATACTGTTTAACAATAAAATATTTTCTCATCTTTTATTTACGTTTGTGAAAGGCATATCAAAAAAATCTTTAAATATTTCTTGTACCAGTTTATATATTGTAATATTTAATCTTGGAAGCATATAAAGAAATCAAACGTCTCGAATCGTACTAAACAAATATTTTGGGAAGAGAAAAATAAAGTAACAATTAAATATTAACAATTTTCTCTACTGTGTTTTAAAAATAATAAATAATTTATTTTTATTTTATATAAATAGATATAGAAGATAGTATATAAACATAGTACATACTAGAGAGATTCTCTGTAGGTAGTATATATCTTCTTCCAATCTCTTCACATCGTTCGTGAGATATAAATACTGCGAAGAAATTTAAGTAAAAATTTTATATTTAAAAATGGCAGTATTCTGTTTGTTAAAATTTAATTTTTTTCTTTCTATTTTTAACCCTCCGACTGAATATGTTTTTTCGACACTTTTCCACTGAATACGTGGGTCTTTTGCGTCCGACGCTATTTTCCTCACTTTAAAGTATTTTAAAAAATCTAAAAAAATTCATGGAACATCTGTCTACATTGTAGTTAATGATTTCATAGTCACATTTTGATAAAAATTATTTATTAAATATTTTATTTTTAATAAATTCTGAGCACTAACACGAAGGAAAGACGTGAGTTTCTTTATTTTGGTTCGGACACCAACGACCCGTATTCAGACAGAGGGTTAAAAATGTTTACTAAATATCTGGACAATAACTCGGAACTTGAATCTATTACAATATACCTATTTGATATGGTCCACGATAAAAGTTATTCAAATAAATTTATCAATATATTTTCATATATTTTATATTCATTCGTGTTCTGTATTGAGTTTCCTAAAAATCTTATTTATGCTTAAAAATTTGCAGTTAAAATGTTTAATAAATTGATGGTTATAAACTTGCTAAGATTAAATATTTGTACTTAAATTATACGTTACTTTGTGTTATACTTTATTTTATTAAAAACATTGACAATTTATCATCAATATTCTCGTTAATTTTTCATCTGTCTCTTAACCGTATTCTCGCGCTTCCAATTATATTTATTTTTATCTCTTTGTTCTTAACTTCATAAATACATTTATATAATATTATATATAATATTATATATATAACATATGCATATAATATATAATCCACTCTTTAAAAAATCGTGTAAGAGGTTTTATTGTGTTAACGCTTTTTTGCGATGCTGATTGTTTTCTCTTACTTCGTGAGCAGCTGTCATCGCGGAAATTGCATAATTTTACAGTTTGCACATTTTTTTAGGCCCTGCGCACAATGGAGAAATATTAGATATTAGGAATAGGAATTAAAATTTTAGAATCAGTTTCCTCAATGAATATTGAATGTAACGCACAATGGATATTAATAATAATAATAATATATAAGACATAAATGTGTTATACGAAACACAACATAACTTATTATTTATCTATAGTGTTCATTAAGGAAACTGATTCTAAAACTCTAATTCCTATTCCTAATATCTAATATTCCTCCATTGTGCGTAGGGCCATACATATAATATATATATATCAAATATTAGATATTTATTGTATACATATATACCTATCTATCTATATATATAACATATAATATAATTTTCACGCAGATCTATTGCGTTAATGAAATAAAACATAATACATCGCTCACCGATACGATGCGAAACGGGGGAATTGCTACACACATTGAATTTATGAATTACAAAACAGAAATATATGTAAATTGTAGCAATGCTCAGAACAATTAATATATAGAAGAATGATTGTTGCACATAAAACAATTATAAATAATTAAATATATAATTAAGCAATCAAATAAATGTACTAATTTACCTACTCTATAGTTGAATAGGAAAATTATTATATTCATCCGTCATCGTCCTTCCAAGCCTTTTCCTCCTCTCAAATTCGCTCGTTGTACTTGTACAACACAGCGCATCAATCGCAAAATTTTCGCGAAAACAGTTAATCACGATTGCGCGTACTAATCGCCAGAATAGAATAACACAGTACTTTGCATAGCACTCTCGATGTTAATCGCACGCGACGCGCACTTTACTGTTACACAGCAATGAAATCCATCGAAACGCGATTGTCAAAATACGCGGATACAACAGTTTATAATTCCTTTTCGCTTCGATTTCTGTTTTAAATAAATTAATCGCACGAGATATTTGCTTCGATACGCACGATTATAAATCTTTTGCGCGTGTTAACCCTCCGAGGCTACACCTCTTTTTTTAATACGCCCCGGCCACTCTGGGTGGTCGCCACTCAGACGGATTCAAAGTCTCATAATTCCAGTTATGTGCACCAATAAAGTTGTAAAAATTCATGTAACATTTTAAGAATGTTGTTCAAAAATATGTATGGTGCAGAACCCGAAATATGCTCCCAATTTTTTATAAAAAAATCGAAAAGGAAAAAATTTGTAAAAATAACTCTTTTAATTTAAAAATTCGTATTTTTTTTAAGATTCGATATTAAGTAGCGTCCATTTAGGAAATTATGTAAAAATGGTGTTATTTTAAGGGAAAAAATACGTCACACCCATAATAATTTTTAAATGTTTACCAAACATAACTGACATGGCTCAAAGCCTTTCTACTGCACGGATCTTCGAAAGAGGGACTCAAACTAGGGATTCTAGGTGGAGGGACACTGATTATATATAAAGCCTATCTTAAAAATATCGCCCTAAATTTTTGTCTGGGTGGCCGCCACCCAGTGTGGCCTCGAAGAGTTAATAATCGCTTACAGTAGTAATGTGATTGTTAATTGTATTTTCTAGTACTTCTCGCAATCGCGGGGTAATATGATGAGACATGAAACGGCTATCTACCAGTTCGAGTCTTGCCGCGCAAGTGATAATATAGCCTTACGTATGCACGACGCCCTTCGAGCGTTATGAAAACAAACATCGAGGCCATAGGATATCCAGCTTTGCCGTTATGAAATATTTAACGTATTATAAGATAAATGTTTACTGAATTCTATTCTTTGCATTTCGAAATTAATTTCGATAAATGAGCTATTATCGATTTATGCTTCATTTGTAGACTCATTAGCGTCCCCATAAGATAATGATTAATTCTGCTAGAAGAGAGCGTTTTGAAATGAAAATGCTGTTACTTGAATTGCAATTAAAAAGAGAATACGTTTCAATTTGTGTATAAATAGAGAATATGTTTCAATGTGTGTATAAATTTATACTATTAATAGTGAATTTCAGCTGTTACAAACTATATAATTTTTAATGACAATTTGCGACTATAAGTATAGGTCTCAATCCAGTAAATATTATACGATCCCTTGATCAATAAGCTTTACTTTGTTTTTAAAGTAATAGCCGCAGCGCAAACGTTCGATTTCATTAATTATGCATGAATCAATATCGTTGTGAATCTACATGGCAATGTGGCGGTCCTATGTTTTGTTTCCATGCAAAATTCTGTTTCTGAATTTTGGATTTCGCATTAGCTCTCGTGCCGAGTATGACGAGAGAAGAACACGTTCCATTATATGAGATTGCGGTCTAATTCAATATGTGAAATGTATAACGGTGGTCTGGAAAATGTTTTTGTAGAGTACGTACGAGATAGAGATTGGCGACAATATTTATTGCACTCGATTTTTTTTTACCTTGCCATGAGCAGAATAAATATTTCTATGTTATGTTCGACGTCAGCGATACAATTTGCACCTTTTGTACGTGTGCTTGGTACGACGAGATAATAGTTGCGAATAGGAGAAACAATATCGTCGAAATTCTGGAAATTCGTACCAACGGTTGATAGAGTGGTGTCAGCTCGTGAAAGCGAGCCTTTCCAATGTTTCGACATGGTGACATCGCGATCGATGCTATTGCGGATGTACAATATCCACATATCCAAGTATTAAACGTAATACATTTTACGCGATATCTGTTCGTTAATGATGATTTCGCGATACGAGACACAGCGATTTTTATTACGATAATCATGTCGTTGTTCCACTACCACTGTGACAGCGCTGGCATGCTGTTTAATAACCAGTTATATTGATTAGCTTTCAGTCAGCCCGTGGACCAAAATGCTTCACTTAATAATTCCGTTGCATGTTTATTTAATGTAACGTAATCATAGTGGAAAAGGGAAGTAGACGCATTTGCCATATTTTTTTGCTTTTATTTTTTTACAGCGAGAGATATTTTTTCAAAATCATATATAAGCTTTCGAGATTCAAGGTATTTCTAAATCGCTGATAGCTCTCATTCAAATATGTATATATATATAATTTCATAACGCAGTCATGACAGATATATGCATTTTGTTTTATGCATAGCGGCACATATGAGATGAGTCAGCTCCATCGAAAGCCATCGCGACGAGATATACATATAATGCAAATCTTGTCATGTGAGAAACATGTGTAGTCAACAGATAACAAGTGGTCTGTTCTTTTCAGCTGCACTTCTGAACTAGTGCAATAAGTTAGAATGAGACAAATATATTTTCTTTCGTTCTAACTTATTGCACTAGTTCAGAAGTGCAGCTGAAAAGAACAGACCAAAGGATACGCGCGTTTTTCTTATATTTTTTACTTTAATAACATTTAATAAAAGAATCTCTGATGTTTTTCAAAGCTGTTAACCGTCAATCGTTTTTCATTTAACATTTCTATCTCTTTAAATTGTCTCAAAATTAACTCACCTATAACTTAAAAACAGAGCGCGCGCTAAACCAACATTTTAATTCAATAAAGCATACTTTCAGACAGTTTTGAATATTTCTTTGTTCAGCACATTTACCATCTAATTTTCGCTAATTTTGATTGACAATTTTAACTTTATTATATAGCAAACCTTGGTAAATTTAACACTTCATAGATTTAGCTTACTTATTACTATATAATCTGTGTCATGGAAATATATTTTAAGGAATTTACATTTTATAATAAAATATAAAACTCATAACTACAAAATATACGAGAAATATGAAAATCTCGACATTTGCTTGTCAGATACAGATCCTGCCTTTCGCTTATCCATTTCTACAGTAAAAAGGGACATTTATAGCTCCAACATAGATTTCATTGGATCACAAAAATTCTCACTGCGCACTATTCAGTTTATATATTAAAATATGCTGCATACGTAATGTAAATATTTCGGTATTTACATTGACATATACATTAGAACTTTTTTATCACTCCACCGTTTTCACCGTTAAAAAAATCAACTTTTTCCATACATCAGAAGAGAGAACGCTATTCGCTTAAGTGCCGGTCCACATTCGCGTAATCTCGTTCTACTGTTAACTCTTCCCTAACTCAATAACAGACAGCGACATATCACTCGGCGTCCTAGGGCTCACCGCCATTAATAATTAACATTGACGTGGACGCATCGCCTTTGAGCGTCGCAGCGCGGCAGCCGTAGCAACAAAGCTACCGAATATTCGGTCGCGAGACGTTCGGTCGCCGGCATCGGAACAGGCGTCGATTCCACGTTTGCTCACGGTCATGTGTTTAGCATACATCCGTGTATACGTATATACCCGTATTGTATATGTATGTATAGATATATATGCATGCATGTATGCAGCACATTGCGGAGGCTGGTCGATGCTCCGCACATGCCTATAGTGAAGAGGATGGCATATACTCATGGCAGAGAGAGAGAGAGAGAGAGAGAGAAAGAGAGTGAGAGAGGAGGGGGGGAGAACTGCTGCCTCTCGCGGGATGGATATGGAAGGGTCCGGTCCGCTGGACGCATTATCCTGGTAATATCTGATGCGGCGAGACAAAGCTGTAAAGGCCGACGCCAACGGTAACCAACAGGCCGTACCGGGCCGGAGCCGGACCCCAGGTCGGACGGTAATATCGTATGCGGGTCAGAATCGGCATTGCACGCGCACGGCTTTCCCGCGGCTATCCTGCGATGTTGCGCGGATATTACGCGCGAATGGTGGCCGATACGTGCCCGGTTATGGTGCGTATTCGGGGCGAGACAGCGAAACGAAGTGATATGCGAGCGATGTAATAAAGGGCGGCGCGCGGAGAGAGAGGCGAGGAGGCAGAGGAGGGTGGGATTATATGCGGGTGCAAGAAGAGATTGATCGCGGATGGTGCGATGCGAGGGTGGACAGTGTAATGCGGTGAATGCATTGGGGCGATATTGGAGGGGTGGGGAGAGGGGGAGAGGAGGGGAGATGTGAAAGACAGATGCACGGTTTCGCGAACGCGGATAACTTGTTGGCGAATAAATCCACGCGGTGCGTGCGCGTTAAGTAGATTACAGCATAAAGTACGCAGTTATTGGCCACTTGAGGGATGTTCATTCTGCGTCATAAAATGATTTAATGCTTCGTTAAAAATAGCGTGCCTCTATCAGTCCAATTTATCGATTCTATCTATCGTCAACTCAGAGAAAAACTTAAATTGCAAAAACTTCTATACTTCCACCAGTTCGTAATTTCGAGACCACGCAACTTCGTCATTTTTAATCTTCAAACGAATATCGACTGCAAATAGGTCGAAGAATCCGTAGTTTTGAGACATCTCGTATAGAGGCGATTTATCATTTGGTGCGAGATCGGACAGGAGGAAATAGAGACAGACCGGTTAGCTGGAGAAACCGCATAATAGCGACCGTAGAGAAGGAGGATGTGGAAATAGAAAGAGAGGGATTTAGATAACGGTGAGGCGGAAAGAGGGACGGAGGGGGAGGTAGGAAGGGTGGGTGCTGGGGTAACGGCTGCATTGCCATCGCGTGCATTATTGAACGCCATAGTGGTGAACGAGAGCGCAGTATTCCGTACGTGAGATTGGCCATAGGCGATGCCTCATGGTGATCCGCAGGGAGCAGGAAGGGTACATGCGCGAAGGTTCGATTTAGGGGGCAGCCGGGAATTATAATCGTACTTTAATCGGATGTATCTGCTGCAAACGGGCGCGGATGCGCGATTGCGATCGACGGCTGGTCGGTCCGTTGCAAAGTGCGTTCCGCTCTCGTATCGGATGATTCGTTACGGTTTATCGCGAATACCGATGTATAGGCTGTACGCTGCGCCTGTAATATAATTAGAATATGCGTTGAAATACTGAAACAATATTGTTACTACATTGTGCATGATTAGTTCGAGCATGTTGCGTGATATGAAACTGGCATTAACTGGAAAAATTAACCTAAACCTTGTATTACAGAGAAGATAACTATTATTATCTAATGCACACGATATTATTTAAGTAATTAAAACAGCGTCAATATACTTACTGATTCATCAAGAGTTCTATTGCAAATCGCTATGCCTTATCGGTAGATGTTACAAATACCAGCTCCGTTTGATCCAGCGTATGCGTGCGGGTCTTTTACGGAGAACGCACGCAGGATTGCGCAATTTAGCGAGCAAAAGGAAATTACAGACGCGTTCTAGGTTGGCGATAGCTAAGGGAACGTAATGCAGAGATATTATAGGGAATGCAGGAAAAGCGGTTACCGTTCGGTTAATGTTAATTGCATGTAAAGGAGAGAGAAAAAGCGAGAAAGAGAGATTGAGCGGCACAAGATCGCCTATATATCCGATGAGAGGAACATGCGTTATTTGCTGTATCTATTATTCAATCGGTAGATTGGTTGATTGTCTCGTAGGGTGAGTTGCGTATAGTGTATACGGGATAATATGTTCATCGACCAAATTGTCACTGATGTTTGCCGTGCGGCGTTATTTTGGCCGCGAATCGAACGAACCGTTGACGAGTATCGGAGAATGCATTAAGTTCTATCTCGCACAACTTGATTTCCCGTCGGTGCGAGCATTCGTCCGTCAGGTATCGGCGATCTCGCCCTATCTTGAAACTCTCCCATGTTTTTTCATTGACAGGCTTGAAAAAGACATTTGCGTTTTTCGACGTGGTGTTAACCGAATTAAAATTTCATGCGTTTTAGTCGGTCGTTTTCATGATTTATTTTGGCAATAAAGAAGCGATTGACTGTTTAAAGTTTGAAGGAAATCCGATACGATAGACATTTGCTAACCGCAGATTTTACAATTATGCAAAAATTGTATATATTTTGTACTTTACAGAAAAGAAACATTTAAAAAAAGCATTATTCTTAATAAAAAAGCTTTTCTTTTCCTCCAAATAAAAAACGATTACTTTTCTGCTTTGTATGCAAATACTTTCTTATTACAAAGTCGCAAATCTACTTATAAGTTATTAGTTCACTAATGCTATGCCAAAACTACAAACAATTTTTCAAGTTTTCTGCTGCTGTTACTTATTTCAAAGCTTAATAGTACTTGCGTAAATCTTTTAAAGCTCATTATCTGGCGAGTCTCACGAGGGATCTGTATCAAACGATCGTATTGCACCGCAAGTTTCGCTGAATCCGGCCGTAACGGGTAATCAGCTTTCTCTTGATTATGATCCAATTTCGCGACTCGAGGAAGAAGACGTCGAACTCGCGATTCGGCCGTGTCGTAAATTTTCGCCGCCGTTGGAAACTCGTTACACAGACGAGCGCGCACAGCGGCGCGGAGAAATCTTCCCTGCAGAAATTTGAAGGGTTTCAAGAAATATTATGAGGATCTTCCGGAGGGATCGTCCTGTGCGTGCGTGATTCCCTGGAGTGCCATCAGACCAGCTCTCGAAAAGTTTCGTGCTGGGATCTGGCAGGAGGTCCTTACGCGCGGTACTATCTCTGACTCGTACGCGTGCCCCAGTCCTTTCGTATCCACACTACCTCTCGCCTCTTACTACCCCCCGGATTTATTTTTATGTATCTTCTTTTCTGCATCTTTCTCTCTTTCTCTCTTTGTCTCTTTCTCTCTCTCTCTCTCTCTCTC
Organism: Aphaenogaster floridana; assembly: GCA_003063835.1. NCBI lineage: Eukaryota > Metazoa > Arthropoda > Insecta > Hymenoptera > Formicidae > Aphaenogaster > Aphaenogaster floridana. Next base: position 41,737 of record NJRP01000224.1, on the reverse strand, counting down.
TCTCTCTCTCTCTCTCTCTCTCTCTCTCTCAAGATAGCGCTGAGGGATCGGATACTAGCAGTACAACTGAGAACAGTGGATACGTATCGCTCTGTATTATTCACTACTCAGTCGATCCTGAGGGATGTCGGAGTTCCAATAAGTGCTGCCTCTGCGTCATTCTTCCCTCTTTTCGCTGTCCCATGTTTGCGATACGTGTTCCCCCATCGTGCTTTATGCGTCTCTCTCTTTATCTACTTCCGTTGTCTTCCGCCGTTATCCCGGCACGACGTCGTTATCGCGTTACATTATTGTCAAAATTTCAACGTTTTTTTTCCATCACGTCGTTCTGTTTGCCCATAGCATCCGTATGAATTTGTTACTCCTTTTACTTTCGCTTCGCCTTAATGGAGTTTTTATACGATATGATGTCGACATTTTGTATCAGTAGAGAAAAAGCGATACAAAAAGGTGAGATAAGAAAATATTTAAGCGCAAAGATTTTAATTTTCTTTATAAAAATATAAAAATTTTAGATAATTTATGATTTACATTTATGCACATAACATTTTCCTAAACAAGATAATCTGTAATTAAGCTGCAGTCTGTATGGGTATTATAACTGACACCATCAAATCTCATTCGATTAGTTAATATTACCATTATCATACATTATCGCAATGGACATATTCCTGGAATTATCGGAATTTATCGACTCAGCGATAGATTATGTCAAATACGTCGTGAGATCATGACAGCTGAGAGGTTTAAATCTTGTTATATCGTGCTTTGTTCCCATAATTACTGATTAACTATTAACAATTCATTAGCCAGTATCCTGCGAAATGCAAATTGCCCGATAAGAACTTATTAACTCACGCGAGTAGGAAATCACGCCTTTTTTCCGGCGTCGTTGGAGAGCCCTTATTACACCTTCACCCACTCGAGCCGGTGTCTGCGCTCGTGTGTGTACCCACCGAGTAAGAGCCTCGACCCTTTCCTGCCCTGAAGTAGCCTCCGTTACGGCCAACAAGCGCGCTGTCGTTTGCCGACTAATTAATTCATGGACTTGGTTTACCCTGACGAACCTACAGCTTCTCTCCAAGACGGTGGAGATAACTCCAGGACAGTTCGTGCCTTGTCGCTTTTAAGGTCTCTTAAACGATCCTCCCTCCTCATCTGTCCCTCTTTCTCTTTATCTTCTTCTCTTTCTCTCTCTCCCTCCTCCGTTCCTGCTGCCGTCCTTTCCTTACCGTACCATAGCTCAACTCCACTTCCGTCGTCTTCGCTACCTCGCCTCCGGCGGTGTATCTGTCTCGGTGTACATTACAGCAAGCACGGCGCGAGTGTCTTGCGTTTACATTGGACCGAGATTAAACTAAGTTTCAGCTCGATAAATTCTCCAACTTAACGGATTAATGTATCAAACTATTGCGAACGGACTGCGATGATTCATGGAATAGGCAAGTTTGTCGACGTTCTCGAATATTTCTCTAATCATTAATTTACTATCTGTTTCGTGATTTTTTAAATGTTAAAAATTCAAATCTTTGTATCATAACAAAGATTACGGCAATAACGACTATAACGCTATATGTGATAGCAGAAGACGATCATCTTTACAATTTTGCTTTAGTAATAGTAGTAGTGATTTAATAGTTTTCAGCCTAACTGTTATTGTTTGTCCTATCTATCTTGTCCAGAATTAATCGATCAGGTCCTTGTCGAGAGACACGATGCTGTTGAAAAGTTGTATCCTCGAAATTTCGGTCCCATACACTGGTCCCTGGTTCGATCGATAATCCGCTTCATCGACTCGTAAGTTGCATTGTTTCCTGATCTTCCTGAACGCTCTCGGGAGTAGCTTTCGTTTCTGTGGTCGGAGTCGAGATCCCCTATAGAGAAGGGCTCTTTCGACGATGTCTTCTTACCCGTACCTTCTTCGCCAATCTCTCGATGTCGATACTTGTTCCGAAGTTGAAACGCCGAGTGACCTCGGCGGTCGCTTAATCGGTCAAAGACGCAACGTAAACGCGCCCGGCTGTGTGCTCTTCCGCGCTGCAGTCACGAAGAAAAATCGCCTGGTCCGCTCCGACGATCTTTCCTGCCCGTTTCGAAGTCAATAAAGCCGACAGAAGTGCGGAACTTTCCCGATCAAAGATATCGGGACGCGGCCGCCTCCGAAGATACGCGTTTTCTCTCAATTTGTACTAACAGGCGAACTTTTCTGTTCGCTATTTTGACGGCTCTCCGGTATGATGGGATTGAAGAGATTTTTTGGAAAAGTCGTCGTGTAACGTAATATGTACTTATAGAAAGATCTTAAATATCATAAAGCTATCTCTCGTTGAATATTTTTTTAACGCGGCTTATAATTTATCTAGAGATTAGATTAGATTTTTTAAAAATTATTTTAATCAACATTGTATTATATTAAATATATTAAATCTTGTATGATTGTTTTACATTCGTATATATTACCTATGACAGGGTTTCTCAAATTATTGTACGCGTACCACTGGTGGTACGCGGAAGCCTTCCAGGTGATACGCGAGCTATACATAGGCAAATGTAGACCGAGCATTTCACGAGGGAGGTGTGATAATCGCGGTAAGGGGGATCACATGTTCTAACATTGCTTAAGTGTAGCATACACATGCTACACTGCAGTATTCATCTTAATTTTAATTGGTGGTACGTGACTGTTTATGTAGATATTTGAGTGGTACGCGAAAAATAAAGTTTGAGAACCCCTGACCTATAAAAAAGTTATTTCTTTATTAAAATTATTATTAAATATTGAAATTTTGGAAAAAGAACGATATTTGGGGAGACGATTAATCTCAGAAATGCTTTATATTAAAAGACAAAGTAATAGCCTTAATTTGCAATCTGATACAGAGTATTTACACCATGCATACGTTTCTGTCCTCAGTAAATTGTAAACTTGCCCATTTCGTCTTTCTCGTATATTTATTTACTTATTTATTTATTTTATTTATTTTATATCTGACTTTACTCTGACTCGCACCTTTGTTTCTTGATATTCTTCTACTGAACTGTTGATTTGATAAGTTCTGACTGCTCCGTATTTATTAACGTTTTATATATTGACTACGATTTCCTTTATATTTCATTTACTTTGTGACTAATTATCAACGTTTTAACGCCACGATGTACACATTTGTAATCTGTTTTCTCTCTCTCTGTTCCACCTGGTGAGTTACAATTTTTAAATAACTTTATTAATTCAACTTTTTTTTCTTTTTGTGTGGTCAAATTTAGGCTGGCATTTTCAATATCATTCGGCCTACCAACCGTCTATGACCAACGTCTCATGTGAAGATTACGCTCTGGGTGTAACGGAGAACAGAGAATGAAATAACGATTTTTGCGCTGAAGATGGCCCAAATAGGAGCCGAAACGTTCGAACACACACATTTATATCTTTTTACATTTCTTAATTTATGAATTCATTTTCATCCATGTAATTTGTAAATGTTAATTACATAATAATTTGTGCTCCCCTAGATCCGCACTGACTCTCATTTGCCTTTTTGATCTTATTTATTGGTTTTAAAATTATTATATTGTAGTACTCTTTCAATTCGAGCGATATTTAATCAAAATTTATTGATCTTCACTGCAAATCCAAACGTGTTATTTAGCTGAAGCTCTTCTTACACATTTCTTGCCGTTTTAAATCATGCTATTTAATACGATTGAACGTATTAATTTTTAATTTAATACGATTAAACACGTTAAATGACGTAATCTAAAATGGCAAGAAACATGTAGAAAGAGCTTCAGTCAAATGTGTCATTTTTAGATGTTTATGCGTGTAAAAATAACACGCTTGGATTTGCAGTGTTGCTGTGTATTGCGTGTATAATGAAAGATTCTTAAATTTATTCTTTCTCCACGATTATATTGCAAATTCATCAATATTCCGGATAGTTCTTTTTTTCAGCCTTGAAGCTTCGAAGATGTGAACATCGCTTCATCGCACTGTTCCTAACACGACGCGCAACTTGATATTCGCGCATAACTGTCGCCAGTACACGATACGTCTGGCGCGCGATAATTGCTCGCGTGGCAGTAAGTTTATGCGACTTTGATGTGTCTCTAATACGTGTCTCTTCGTTGTATTCAGCAGCGTAGAATCGGACTGACGGGTAAATGGGTTTTGCCTGTACTCGCACATTCAGCCGGTGTTTATGAGCGACAAACGTAAATGCGCCGGTAAAGCCGGCGCACGTCTCTATAATCCGTAAGAAAATATGTCAGCCGAAAAAGCTGAAAGCCCGCTAGGTTAACCACAGCTATCTCGCTTAAGCTTCATCTAGTAGAGAAGAGAACGTCGGAATCGACGTCATAGATTTTCTTGAAAAATAACAGACAGATCAAGTTACAACGTCTAAAAGACGTCCAAAACTTATCTATAAAACTCTCGCACACGGTCGTTCGCAGATCTTTTAGATTTCTTTCAGACATCTCGGATTTTTGTGTTCGAGTAAGCTTCTCTTGATAGCCTTTCTTTCGTCGTGTTTCCGGAACGATGGGAAACGGGATAGTCCGGTTACAGCGCGGCGGCACCGCCAACTAGGTGGTATCTGATAACACAGACGGGAGCCTGAGATAATACCTCTGTACCAACCGCCGGCACGAGCGGTTAAAGTTCAGGCAGGTAGTTCAGAACGGTAAAGGTATGGTCCCCCGCATGCATGCAAGGACGGAGACAAGAGCACAATGCATCTCGGCCTCTTGCCATTTTCCGAGAAACGTACGAGAGGATACGGACATACGGGGTGAGTTTGTGTCCTTCGATTTACCTATCTAAAGAGCTTACGTGTGATGCTTACTTTAGGAGTTAAGATAACAAAAACGTTAATTAAGAATATTAGAGTGTTTACAGTTTTAATAGAAAAATCACACATTAATATTACTTAAGCACTAAGATCTGCTATGACAGTTCCTTGGCCTTTTCTTGATTTAAATTGTGTTATACACATCACGGTCTTATTATTGTACAATTTAATGTTTAACGTTATTAAACACGATTATTTATATTTAAATCATTAAATAATTAAAAGACTTTCTTCGCTTTGCTTCGAAATCTTCACTTAAGAATACACATCATAACAACGTTTCTTTTTTTATGCTTCCCATATACGCGCATAATCACATTACGTAATATGTAATATCTACGTTGACAATAGAAAGAGATTAAAAAGACTATTAATATTTCAATACAGTAAAATCGTCAGCGGAGTATTTCTACCAGTTTTTCGCGAGAGACCGTGAGAGCTCAGCGATTCTTTTTTACATTTCCGACCACCACTTTTCTAGATAGTCAAGACTGGCATCCATTTTTCAGCGAATATAGATCGCGGATTCTTTTGTACATTCCCAACGACAGTTTCTTTGACAGTCAAACAGGCAGGGCGAATATCCCCCGCTTTTCAACGAACCAGTCATAATTCCGCGTACTTGAACACAGGCACTTCTCCCGTTCTCCCCCCGTTTCACGCTCGCACGTAATTCTCGTCTCGCTCGGGAGGCGGATTAAATTCCCTTCGTTACGGTTAAGCTATGCGGTAAAGGTCGTAACTCGCGAAAAGCTCGCGCGAAGAGGAACGGACGTGCGATACCATACCACACACCGGACACCTATCAGCGCCGGGCGCACAAATGGCCGCGGGGCGACTTCGCTGGTCTATGCCTTCGCGCGTGGCACGCTGTTGCGTCTTCTGGCCGGTCGGTATGGACTATGGACACTGGCCCGCATGCAAATGCGGTGACGGTGCACAATCAAAGCGCCGTCGGGACGATACATATTCAAGCGGCCGGGGCAGACAAACATCGTACCGGATACAGGCATAACGGTTTAAGGCCGATTCGCGCCTAGCGGCACAAATCAACGTCAGTGTTACCTTTAATGAGAATCTGACGTCGGAGTTCACCGTACGGATTATCACTGCCATAATAAGTGGATCGTCAGAAGAACATTTCGTCATCATTGACCGAGGGGTAAACCGCTGAGGGCATTGCGGTGTACAGATTTGGGGCATCACTAGGGCACATTAGTGGGCATTACATAAAAAATTACACTAGTAATGCCCAAAAAATTGTGTACTTTTGTGTACTTTGTGTACTTAGTAATGCCCAATTTTGGGCATTATTAGGCATTGGTGTACACAATTTTGGTAAGCCCGCCCGGTTCACCCCTCGTCATTGACTTATATCCTCTTAGAGTATCTTTAATAAAGATAAAAGATAGAAGAATAGAAGAAGGTATTTGTACTTATTATTGCGTTTTGGATTATTAGCATTCTTTTAACGGTGCAGATAAAGTGCAAAAATTTATATCGGATGTACGATCTATGTACGTCCAACCAATTTAAAAAGGATATACTGTCGGCTTACGTTGTTTTACATCTCCACGATTAATCCCACAGACGCGGGTCAGTACAAACTTCACTAGTACATTTCTATCAGAGCGTGAATCAGCCTTTATATCGCTCATACGCAGCGGGAGACGCTACGTATGCGCGCGAGGAACATACATAGTAGCAAGGCCGAAAGCCGGGCGAAACGGAGGAGGAGAAGGAGGAGGAGGAGGATGAGGAGAGGAGGAGGAACGGAGATCGCGCGAATGGTCGGTTGCAGGTACAGCCTGTATACATTGCCGGGACAACGGATTCCAGGAGGTCTATGGCGGATATGCGCGCGCGCTACACGACCGACAGGGCGAAGCCCATCAATTTCCCATTCAATTCGCCAGGCCCGTCTTCCGCACCCTCGCGTCTACCTACGAACCCATCTACCTACTCGTCTTGCAGCTCGCACAGCGACTCACGAGGGTCGGTTTCGCGTAAGATAGGTATTCCGTTAGCGGAATCCTCCGGCTTACGCTCCACATTCTCGCGTTCAGCGTTAGACGGCCGCGCTGCTCGGATTCTCGCCTCGCGTTGCGTCGGTTGTGAATGCGAGCTTCGTGTATTCAATGGATACAATGTAGCGAGAGATATTAAACGGCCATTTCGGCTTAAATGGAGCGATATACTTGAGTGACCATGCATGTAGCGTTTTAATTTTCTATATAGTGTTATATCGAATCCTAGTACCACATTAAATCATGTCACTGAGATGAGAAAACATTCTCTCGCGTTCTATTTTTTACACAGATGCAAAAATACGAGACTGAGATTTAAAGATAAATTTAAAAATGCATTATTCATTGCGAGATAGCTTCTCTATTCGTGTATGAACGTATGGATGTCAATTCTACGTAAATAAAAGTTAGATATATTAAGCAATCTATATATATTTCGACAAGTCGTCGACCAGCAAATAGAGTAAAGCTCTTTTGCTCAAAATAATATTCTGAAAACATTATATTTTTAATTGTCGGTCTAAATGTAGTTTAAGATACCTATCGATTTTTTGGCTCAAATTTAAAGAATGCTCGTGGTAAAACTTATTACATCATGGTCTCTTGACTAATAGAAGGATTTCAGAGTCTACCCATAATGTTCTCGATACAACCCGATGTGACGTTAATCCGGATTATTTTGCATCGTACATTGCGATATTTCTGAAATCGAACATCAAGTATGAAGATTTTGAATATATCTTATAAATCTTTTTTCGGATCTCTCTCTCTCTCCCTCTCTCTCTCTCTCTCTCTCTCTCTCCTCTCCCTCTCTCTCCCCCCCCTCTCTCTTTCTCTCTCTCTCTATATATATATATATATCTTTAATATATTTTTTATACGATTAAAAATTACAATAGCAGTAACGTAATGAAAATGCAGGTATTTTCATTATAATGAGAATAATATTTTCTTTGTACGTTTGATATAGAATTAACCCATTTGGACCTATATTATAAAATATTCTTCTGTAATATTTATATAAATTCTACGCACAAGTAGTATAATTTCAGAGATCTTTCAATTAACAAATGCATTTATTTATAGCGACTACACACCCCAGGTAGCACACCTACGTCAAAATGACGTCAAAATTAATAAGTTTACAAAAAAAACAGTTAATTTTTAAAAGAATTTAGAACTTTATCAAAAATTTAATAAATTTGTAGTTAAAAAATATAATTAATTAATACATTAAACGTCACTTTGCTACCTGGAATTAATAATTTATATATATATATATATATATATATATAGTTAATTTTGTAATACAAATTTGTTTGTAATGTTTTGTAACAATTGTTAACGTTCTTATATATTTTAACTTACAAAATATTTATTTATAAAAATGACTTAAAAATCACGATATTATGACGTTTTTGTACGATGTCATTAAGACGTTTTAAATTAGGTATTATTTGGTCATCAGACGTTATTGGACCAGTTATCACTAGTTTTTGACGTCATTTTGACGTAGGTGTGCTACCTGAGGTGTGTAGTCACTATAAATAAATGCATCTGTTAATTGAAAGATCTCTGAAAATATACTACTTGTGCGTAGAATTTATATGAATATTACAGAAGAATATTTTATAATATAGGTCCAAATGGGTTAATTCTATATCAAACGTACAAAGAAAATATTATTCTCATTATAATGAAAATACCTGCATTTTCATTACGTTACTG
>NJRP01000224.1:0-32990 GCA_003063835.1 Aphaenogaster floridana | reverse complement strand
GTTATATACATTTAGTACAAAAACATATAGTACAAAAAAATTTGTATTAAATATTTTTATTATATAAATATGCTTTCATTTTTATTATAAGTTTAAAGTACGTCTTATTTTGTATAAAACGAGTTTACAAATTATAATTTTTATTTTATATAAGTAAAATGTATATATATATATAATGTATTTTTTTTATTTGTAGTATTTTTAAAATGTATATATAATAAATCCCATTTCCAAAAAAATAATTTTGTATATAATTTTGTTTTTCACAATTCCTTATTAAACCGTTATTGAAACGTCACTAAAACGTCGCAAAAAGGCCAAAAAAGGTCATAAAAATCACGTCTTTTCGACGTTTTGAAATGTCGTCATCGGTCCGTGACATTAGTATGTCATTTTTTCGTCATTTTCACGTCATTTCATTCGTCATGTTTGGTCATCATATGACCAAATTTTGACGTCATTTTGACGTAGGTGTGCTACCTGGGACTATTCTATTTTCGAAAATGTGCCGATTGAATTCGAATCGAAGCGACTTATTTTTAAAATTTTACATGGTTCCATTGTGAGGCAACCTAGAAATCAGTCCATTATTACCGAAATGATTTACCGATTCTGTGTATCCGGTGCATTACAGTGCAGCGATACGTGTAAAGAAGTGTAATGCATACCTATGATCTCGTTAGGCGGCTAAATGGCGCCTAATTTTAGACAATCGCTTATTTTTTATACAGTTTCATTGTTTATCTAACGGTTCCAAAATTGCGATACATATCCACTTTACAATATCACAATTATGGCAATGAAATAAAATTATATTTATTACGATTTACTCGCGCGAGTGATGATCAAAACACGTCCTAGAGCACACACGTTCATGTTTCATGACAACGAAATATTTATCTCGAAATATTTATTCTTAATCCGGCAACTTCCACTAACATAAAATTCGTTTCACGATCGTGAATTTACAATAATCTCTTTGTGTCGCGCTATATCAATTGTTACTTAATATATTTTTGGATGAAAAAATCAACTTGCGGGACAATGTGCGAAGTAGTGATGTGAGTCAGTAATTAGTCAGCCATATGTACATTTCAGATAGCATAATACGCTATTATCTCAGCATACGTAAACTTTTCAATCTTTCTCTTTGAAGCGTAGAAAAACGTATTACGATAAAGTAGCCGTATTTTCTAGCAAGTGCTTTCACAAACCGTTTTATTTCTGAAAACGAGGAGAATATGATTTATACCATCGCTCCGTCCAACGGTGCAGTTACGACCGCGGCATCGAAAAACAGACTCGACTGTAACCGCGCTATGAAAGCTGCATGAAAACATAGTCGGACACGAATATCCCGCCAACAACGTTCATTGTCTCCGCTCGGAGTGCAGCGCGACGCGGCGCAATTAGCGACTCCTTTGGCGCGAGTCTTTGACTGTTATTAAAATAATCAGTTAATCAGTTAAGTTAATTTCGAGTTAATTTCCGAATCCAGGCTTGCTAAACTCATTGTCTTCGCGATCCGTTTTCTCCGTCACGCAATTTGCCGTTCGTCGCACGATGCGTGTGGAAAGCCTACTCGGCTACGCGATGATGCATTCGTCGGGGTCTTTGATACAGCTTTGTCCCCCCTCCCTCCCTCTCTCTCTCTCTCTGATGCATCTGCATCCTCGTGCCATTTCGCGCGTCAATGCGTCGTATAACGGAGTATACCTGCTTGATGCTTTACGACGACGAGGCGCCCCAGGCGTCGCGACGACGACAATTAAGCGTCGAGCAAGAAAGAGGGGGAAGGGAGAGAGAAAGAGAGAGAGAGAGAGATGCGTGGGAGGGGGATCCTCCTTTGACATGGTGTCAATTCCCGCCTCGAATCAACCAATTCCATTTTCCGCTGAACGACCGCCGGGAATCAACTTCCGCCTCGGAACCATAGCGAAACGCGTTGTGAGCTAATTTGGTTAGCTATTTTAGAGTATCTTATGTTAGGTAATTATTGAGCAAGATTATTGTCGTAATGGCTGTAAATAATTTGAAAGATCTACTTAATATTATAAGCATTTTGTCTTGTCCATTTTACAATCTGACGATGAGACTCAAATGTCTAAGAAAAACAATTCTTTGGTCGATTTATTATATATATTTATTGTATTTATGTTATATTATTCATTAATTTATATATTATCTATAATACGCGTCTGACAAACGCTGTTTCATTATACATTCGCACGATTAAGGGAGACTGTGTGGCTTCGCTACAATTATTAATTATCTCGCTTACCCTGTTCGCCCGTTGTTTTGTGACGCGTCTTTTTTCGCGGTCGTTTTTCGCACGCCGAGTCTTCGCTAGAGAGAATTATCAAACCATCACGTTGTTGTAACAATGAGAGGGCAAGGGGAGAGCGCTAGCTAATTAAGTATCGACCTGCCGACAAGAGTAACAGAGTAATACATAATTACGATGTATTCTTTGGATACCCGCTCGGGGGAGAGCTTTTTGCCCCCTCACGGTTTTCCTAACACGCGGCGAAGACTAATCAATTTTCCATTCACCGGCAGCCGCTGATGGATGACTTACGATCATGCTGAGGTTTTAATAAATCAACATCCGTCGTTGCTACCCGGGCCTGTCATCAGTCTCCTTAGGGGTTGACCTCGGCAGAAGAGAAACAAGCGGGATAGTAGGCGTAAAATCGTCAGTCGTTGTCCCGTTGTCACGGCGCGAACAGGCGAGATCGTCGAGCGTGTCACAAAAATCGATCTATCGCCAGAACCGAAATAAATGTCAGTTTATTCTACAATTTTCTTCAAAAGTAACGGGAGATCAGCCCACGATTCGAGAAAACGGATTGCGATATATATATATACATATATATATATATATATATATAACACAATAAGTAAAAGGGAAATATTTAATATATCTGAGAAAATCATGAAGCACGAAGTGGACTTTATATTTTCTTCATAGCATCCAGGCTGTAATATCCTGCGATATATCTGATCTGCTCGTAAATTTCCGCGAAAGAAAGTAAAACGGCCGGAGGGAGACGAGAACGTGGCGGGCGAGCGAACGAACGATATATACGTCGCTTTCTTATTAACTGTTTCTTTCTTCCACGGGATGATGATGGAAGGACGTAACGGAAATTTCCCGGGCTATTGATTCGTATCGATAACGTACGTCAGGTGATAATTGTGCGCTGTGTATCATCGGAAGGGATAATAACCGGAAGGTGATCAAATGACCCGTTATTTTTCTAAGAATTCGCTTCGTGAAAGAATACACATAGGATGGAGGAAAAACATATAATGAAGGACATACGATTTACGATCGTGATTTTGCTTCTAATAACATAGGGAGATATTTTCTACGATTGCTAATTAAGCTAGGGATTCCTTCTATCTACATCGCTTTTAACTTTAATATCTGGTTCCAAATCATAGGTATGACGTATTATCACCGAAATTTTGATGATGCCAGCAGACTTTTTCGACCTTTGTCGAGGGATTAGTGATAGGTAATTACATCGCGCTTCATTTCACTCTAAAAGCTGATTCTGTGAAGGCCTGGGAGGTATTACCGTCAGTGCCACGAAGGGACAAACGTCGGGTGTGGCTTATCTGAACGGACGAGCGGTTTCACCGGAATTTGCTTGTAACCGCTTGTAGCCACAGTGCACGCTGGTTCAGCATGTTGAAGTAGCGTGTATAGTAATTACTTAACGAAGTAAATATCATTTCACACGCTCGTATGTATGTACCGGAAATATTTTTTGAACTGCCCAAGTTATGTAATATAAGTAACAAATAATTGTACCAAGCTATTTATAAGGTATCGTAACACAGCAAAACTGTTATTAAATAGAAAATCTTTTCTGTGTCGAAAAGTCAAAATCTGATACAAGATATAATTATTTCACGGATGTTATTAAAGAAACAAGAGCGAAAAAATAGAATGCTACTTAATATACAGTCGAAATTAGGGCCATATTGCAAGAAATAATATTAGCGTTCCGAAATTGTAATCCTGGTTACGAATGATAACATTGACATTATTAAATTTTAAATCTTCTTTTTTGAAATAACATTTTTTATTTGCAGTACCGATCCCGACAGATTTGTTTGAAAAAGTAACGTAAGTACATGAGATTTTCTGCTCTATACAACCGACCCAGTTCTGTCTATCATGCTTTACTATCCATTTGGGTGTCTTGAAATATTCAGCGCGTGAATTTATTAACTTACACATGCGATCCAAACATCGTGACAGTAGACTTTTTATATTGTCAGATTAATTATTCGGATATGTACGGATTAATTATGACATGATTGTACAGATTATGATTGTATAAATTAATTATATTATCATATGTATTAAACAATTTGAGATAATAGCTGGCAATTAAATAATTGATAGTGAAACCTAATAAATCCAATAAATCTTTTTTTAAACATATTCTTATCATGTTTTATTATCGAAAGCAAAATCTAATTATCATTTACATATAATATCGTACGCCAAGCACATATAAAGCATTTTTATTTTAGCATCTGATTATATTATATTTATTCTATTCTATTTTTATCTGTGTCTTGTCTTTAACATTTTGCTTCCATTAACAATTTATTACTTTTGTATCAAATATATCAAGAGCAGTTCAATCCATTTAAATAAACATTAATTATATTTACTCTGTTTTGAAATTATTTCGTCTGTAATATCTGGTTCTCATACACCGTCTTTTACACAAATATTTCAGAAAGCTTTTACATCCTGCCGTATCAAAATCAGTAATAAATTACACGAAATTATTGCATGTTAATATTATGATAAAATAATTATTCTGTCAACTCCGCACCGAAATCATTTCGTCTCCAATCGCTATAATTTGACTATCGATTAGTATGCCGCTTTCTATCGATCGTTCAATTTAGCCGGCAGGAGTGCCATACTAAGACGTCTATGGTGGATACATAATAGGGCAAGTACGTGGCACGTACTATGCTCCACGTAGCCGGCTTATCAGAAGCGTGCAGAGGGTAGGCAGGCTTATCGACTCAACGGCTTGACAGGCTTCCACGTCCTTTCCCACCTTTAGTAGGTAGGACGTCGAAAGATGATGAGCGCCGATCGAAGGACCCCGGGGACTTTCAGCAGCTCTCTCGGGGCCATCCTCGCTAAGCCCTGTACGAAGTCGTTGATGCGTCGTGAGGAAGGAGATAGCACGGTCGTAGGCCACGCTGACCAATATTACGTGCTTAAGAAGCTCACGGCTATTCCCCGATATGACTACAGCGGTAAACAGAGTTTCCCACCGACACCCTCTTTCCGGATCGGCTTAGCGCGAGCAAATATATTCCGTGCCACGGCGGATCGGAAAAATCGGGAAGGAATTAGTCGGTCAAATATAGGGATCGCCTGGTAATCTTCTTATCGGTATTCGTGCTTCATCGAATCGTACTTAGCGGGCTAAGTTCAGACGACTATGCTGCTTATAAAAAGAGGCTTAAGACCCTTATAGAGGCGAATCTACATCGAAGTTAACATAGCTTTCACTTTGAGTCTTACAATAACGCGAGAAAAGATCTCGCAAAATAATTTCGTTTCAAAATATCTCTTGCAACCTTTTAAAAATATATTTTGCGTAGAATATAAAAAACATGTTTCCCTTTGTAATTTTTCGTTTAACAAATTCGAAAAAATATTAATTGCAAAATTTGATAAGTTGTCAAGTTTCTCAACTTGTTATTTTTGCATAATGTGGTTTGTATATATCACGGATGTTGATGTAAACAGACAAGAATAAATTAGGACGTAGTACTTACAAATTGTAGTGCACGTCTGCCATGTTCGGTCGATAGCGAAGAGCTTGAACGAACGCTTCTTCCGCTTCGGCTACTCGCCCCTGCTCGCTGAGAATGCTGCCCAAATTGCCATAAGCTAGAACCAGCGTAAACAATATTTGATTTAACATATCGTAAAGTGTTGGTTGTGTCGAAATGTCAATATTAAAAGATTCGAACCAATTTAGCAGAATAAACGTAATAAGCACAAAAAATTTATGGGTTTCGGAAAATGTGAAGAATGGAGCACTAAAAAGAATAATAGTAGAATACGGTGCAAAAAAATTTCATGTAAAATTACAACTATTATAGTGGGTAATATTGGGACCATCTATTAAAGGTGTATATTTACACACATCAGTATATCTCGTAGATAAAATTATTATCTTATATGGTAAGTAAGCAGCTTGCACAAATAAATTTACATGTTAAAAGTAAATTTCTAGAAATGTTTTTGTAATAATACATTTTATATATGTATTTGTACAATTTCACATATTAAATTTAAATAATGTCGAATTGTCTAACCAAGAGTTCTTAATTTGAAATTATGCTGCAACGTAAATAAGCCTAACGAGTTACATATGATTGTAAATTTATAATTTTTTTTATTTGTATAATATATACTTACATAAAATCAAAGATAAAAGTAAGCCAATGTGAGCCAACTTACGTAAAAATGCAGCTATGATGCATGAAATTATCATATGCCGTGTAATATTACAAAAAATTGTACATTTACATAAAATATATAAATTATACTTTTAATCTTGTAATTTTTCATCAAATATAAAAAATTATTACACAACAAAGAGTAAAAAAACTAATTTTTGTGAAAGTACATGAATTTATACATTTCCATTATTAATAGTGTAATTGTTACACTCATTAATTTATGTAATTTTACATACTTTTTTTACAGTGTGCCTGTGTATAGGCAGCTGACGGCAGCAAGCTAATTATTAACGGATGGCACGATGAACAGGTGCGAAATACATCTTACGCTTTCGGTGTTAATTATTATCCTAGCGGCAATTACTTGAGAATTATCACGATCAAGATACGCCCGCCCATCATTTCTCTGCTTACGTGCTCGCTTGTAGTTGAATATTCAACTCGTTAAATGATCAGCAGGAAGTGCCCCGGGAACATAGTTACATGCTGCACGCACGCACACCGCACCTATATACATCACCACCCAAACATAAAGGTTAATATTTTCGTAGTTATTATACTTCCAGCGAAGTGCAGTTTGCACAGAACACTTTACCATTTGAGTGATATTAATCCCGACAAATCCAAAGCACATGAGTCAAGACCATTTTAAAGTAGAATTAAGCATTTGCATAAATTAATACATATCGAACACCGTTCTCACCAAATTGGATTTATGATTTCATTAAATATATATTTTTCAATAATTAAATATTTATATACTCTCTTTTCTACTTTCAATTATTTTAGATGAATAGCATTTTAAGGAATGCTATCCGTTTAATTTAATTTTTTTAGAAAAATTAATTGAAGTAACAGAAATATCCAAATATTCTTTCTTAATCTTATCAGCACGTTTTTTAGACATGTACCGTAATTGCGATTGATACGTTATCGCTGAGTAATCAGTGAAAATCGCTGTTAGCCGAGGGAAACGGTGCTGGCGCTATATATATCCGCGTTAAATCAACGAGTAGACGTCAACCCGACGGTAGAGTGACTCCGCGGCCTCGGTGGTGCAAAGGGGAGAATGTACGCAGCTGTGAGGTGCAGGCTGTTGAACAGGAAGGAGGGGAGGGTCTGCGGAAAGGGTGAGAATGGGCACGGATGCATCGTCCGACGAATACGCGAGCGAGCGAACGCGCGCGTCCGCGTCGGCGCGACCTCTGAACCAACAAAATGTAAATTTATTTCTCGTAGCGGAGCAGCCTGTTAACACGGTAACACGCAATTTCTGTCGGCGCAATTAAAACGCGCTGCGACGTCGTTGCTGGCGCCGGTAGTAGCGCGTTGTGTCGGCGTCAGTTCGCGTGACCGTCCGCTCTACCCTCTACCGTCTCTATCCTCCCTCTCGCTCTTTGTCCATTCCATTCCCTTTTGCAGAAACATAAAAAAAAATAGATGAAGATTGGGTGAGAGTGGGAAGCATCCTGAGAGAGACGAGATTGTCTCGCGAGAATGACCGGCAAATGCAGAGTCGCAGAATTAAGATGAGCAGCTCTGGGATTGTTAATTTAAAAAACGGGGAAGCGAGCTTTCTTGGTTAAAATTTGATAAGCATGTACATCTTTCGTTTAAGCCAGATTGAGACCGACTTCTTGAAGAAGAATGTTGTAACGAGTTGTAACGTGAATCAACTTCTCCATGTTTATATACATGTTTATATAGTAATATGAATGATTATGATGATCATTAGTGATTTCTATGTCAACTTCGTTGTAAAACTGTTTTATTTCATTTCGATATAATACTGAAGCCGATATAAACTGATGTCGATGAAGTCTGATTTTAGAATACTCGGGATTAACCGAGCGAGAGTGCATAAATAATAAAAGCTTAGGTAAGATAATCTTAAAATAACGTAACGCGGCCGATGACGTGGAACAGATGCGCAGCGCTGATGTGCGGCACAATTAATACGAACTACTGTCCGGTAGATTAAATCGTGCAATCAATCGTTAGATTATCACGAAAGTAAATGGGGCGAATAGAGTATAAAAAGTGGCAAAGACGGATGGCGCTTCAGGGTAGTACATATGTGAAGGAAGAATCGGGTAACTTATATGGCCGATGCTCTGTATCGAGTTTAAAAATCAAATATCCATCTGTTTTTCCCTTGTAAATTTATTCGCAAAAGATCATACTGTTTGTACTTTCAAGATACTTTTTAATATACGAAATAGGAAAACGTTGCGAAATTGCTTTCAATATACTGGGTATATATAACAGCGAGAATATAGGCGGCAACAGTCGTGGAAAAGAGGTCAAATTAATACGGCAGGAACTCGTTGCGTCTCTCTGGCAATATACTCGCGTTGTATCGCGCGGATGAAACGCGTTACAGAAACGAAGCAAAAATTCTCGCCAGCGAGAGAGAAGCCGGCCGGAGCAGTTACGTTCGCGGGACTGTAAGTTAAAATAATTACGAAAAAGTACACCGTGGAGGATAAGCGCCGTATGAAAGTGGGTAAAAGGTGAAAAAAGGTCGGGACGGATTAGAAGGGTGCATTAAAGGGAGAACCCGACGGATGAGAAGAAACGAGAAACTCGCGTATGCTCTTAACGCGCGTATATGTTGGCGCGCATAAGACGTTTCCGTCAGATAGATTAAAAATATGAGAGATATGCAGAGCTAGAAGAAGCGTGGGAGGGAAATAGTTAATTTTTCAGTGCATTAAGTAATCGCGCGTAGAGAATAATCTAAAAGATATGATAACTGTTTTGCTGTGTTTATGGAATTATTGAAAATAAGAATTATATATATTTGCAGCTTTTTTATTTGAAGATGAAAGCTCCAGTTAAATATCCATTTACTTCTTTAAATCAAAATAAGTATTGCAAAAATTTCGCTACATTTTATTTCCTTATAAATACTTCGGACAAAATCACTTTGTAATCACTTTGTTAAGAGTCACGCTGAAGTTACTTTAGAAAACAAACTCTCAACGAAGCTCCTTTTAATTCTACCTCTACATATAAAATCAGCATTTTTTGCATAGTATGTATCTGCGAGTTAAAATACATGTTAACTCTCATCGGAATATATAAGATCCGGAAGATCTTGGAAAAGAAGAAAAGAGAAGGATAAAGCGAACAAAGTAGAAGCAGAAAAAAAAGAGGTCAGACTTTTTTCTCGTTGCATGCCGTGTATTCATCTTTCCGATGATTTTATGGACATGGTAGGCGCATAGTTGCCTGCGTCGAGGTGCAAGATGAACAGACGGGATAACACGTGCCCGTCGGTGCCACAATGGCTCTGCTGGCGTTATAACGAGAAAACAGGCGGCGCGCGATACCCGTCGGCTCCGTCGGCTGGCAGGGAATTTCACTTTTACATGGTCGTATATTTCGCCGCTGTGACGCGCCTATCGGCTTCGATCAACGCGCAATGGCTTTTTATTATTAACACGCGCGGCACGTTTTACTATCTTTATGTCTTTAATCCGTCCGGCGAGGCGGTAACGCACGGGACACCGGTTGTTCTTCTCCCTTTTTTTATGACCCTCCGTGTATAAAGAGTGACGTTCTCATAGATATTGCATGCGTTTAAGGGCTCGTAGTCGACGACGGAATGGTCGCAGCTGATAAAAATGTCATCGGCGGTGACGATACTTCATGAGATATTGAGACGACGTCGGGCCCTTGCAGTATATGATCGCGAAGTCGTTAAAAAAATACATTATTCAGCAAAAAGTAGGAGTTTTTAAGCTACTCTACTTGATGAAAACTGTCAAATGCATTTTAATATCTCTCTTCTCGTTCTTTTTCCTCTTGTTTATTATTCTATATATAGGTGTGTGTATATAGAGTAATAAGTATATATTTATGTGTATATTACTTTTGTGCATTTTACTTAAATATATGATGAACGCACTGCAAATTCAATCGTGTTATTTTTACACGCATAAACATCTAAAAATAACACATTTAACTGAAGCTCTTTTTACATGTTTCTTGCTGTTTTAGATTATGTCATTTAACACGTTTAATCGTATTAAATTAAAAATTAATACGTTCCATCATGTTAAATGACATGATTTAAAACAGCAAAAAATGTAGAAGAAGAGCTTCAGCTAAAATAACACGCTTGGATTTGCAGTGCGGAAAGAACGGTTTTTTGCTCAAGTATCTACAAATTTAATCTAATACAGATCTGAAAATAATTTTGTTGGACCATCAAAATAATTGTGTAGAACACTCAAGGTGATTGTTGGAATGTTAAAACTTCTTGTAACAGTATCGTTATACTTGAGCGACCTGCATAATTATCTAGATGTCTAACGAAATTACTTTCAGATCTGCATCAGGCAAAATTTTTAAACGCTTCAACAAAACTGTTCTTTCTGTATGTATATCGCACTACAATGTTTGTAAAAATTCCTGGAAATTCTAACTAATGTGTCATTCTAAATGTAAAATTTTAGTGCTCTCTCTGCGCAAGTTCGAAATATCCTATCCCAAAAATTTGGCATAGTCTGCATGAATTTCTTATATTACTTAATTCAAATTAACATTTTGCTTCCTCATAGAGGAAGCTTTGTTTTCGTGAAAAAAATTTTTTTCCAGTTTTCTTTGTTAAAGCTTTTAGATTGTTTTAAAACGTTGAAAAAACACATTTTAACAAAATGTCCGTATGTGGGTATGTATGTATGTGTATGTGTGTATGGATGATGTTTGTGGTTGCTGTAACTTCCGCAAATTTTGAGATATCGAGCTGAGTTTTTTTTTTAAATATAGAGTACCATTAAAGGAAGGTTCGTATTGTATTTGGTGATGATCGGTAAAAGGGTTCTTTTTTTATAAAATTTTAAATTTTTTCTAAATTTTTATTTTAGGTTTTTTTCAATTTTTACTATTGAAACCCCACTTTTTTATTGCATATTCTTATAGCTTACTTCGAGTGCTTTTCAAAACACTACAATAAAGTATTTTTCGAGTAATGAAGTGTGTATGTTCATATAAAACTGTAATCTTCAAACTTTCGTAACTCGATAAGTACATAATGAAAAAATACTTTATTATAGTGTTTTTAAAAGCCCTCGAAGTAAGCTATAATAATATGTAATGAAATTGTATTTGGTGATAATCGGTAAAGGAGTTTTTTAAAAATGAAATTTATAATTTTTTCTAAATTTTTATTTTAGGCTCTCTTTCAATTTTTACTATTAAAACCCTACTTTTTTATTGCATATTCTTATAGCTTACTTCGAGAGCTTTTCAAAACACTATAATGAAGTATTTTTTTATTAAGTACTTTTTGAGTAATGAAGTGTGTATCTACATACGTTCATATAAAATTGTAATCTTCAAACTTTTGTTGATTCACAAAGCTTCCTCTATGAGGAAGCCAAACGAAAAAAAAGAAGAAATAAAGAAAAACTTTCTGATGAGGAAGCACTGTGCAAATTCTTAATTTGCACACTTTTTAAGTTGTGTGTGCGATATATTATATTAAACAAAAAAAAAAATAAAAAAGTTCATTATATTTTTTCAATATATTTATGAATTCTTCCAGGCATTGAGAGCTATTAAAGGAGTAACCTTAAGAGATCAAGTGAGGAGTGCTACGATACGGGAGGAGCTAAAGATACAAGACATAGTAAGATTTGTGAGAGCGAGACGTCGACAATGGAGAGACCATGTTGACAGAATGGAGGAGGATCGATTGGCAAAATGGGCAAACGAGCAGAAACCAACATCCAAGAGGCCATCAGGACGACCACCTAAAAGATGGAAGGAGAGCTGGACTTCCACATCTCAGAAGGCACAATAAGGTAGAAGAGAAACAAGACAGTCTTAACAAAAGAGGAAGAAAAAGAAGAATTATTCTTCCCCCATATTTTTCCTTAAGCTTCGATTAACTGATCGCTTACCTTTCGGTGGATTGACGTGCAGCGCGGATCTGTACAAGCTCTCCTCGTCTCTCCAATCGGCATTCCTCACGAGCGTTTTCGCTGACATCACGCCGATGAGAATCGCCGTTCCCAGCAGCACCGCTCTGCCGCGCGTTCTGGACCCGTTTCTTCTCGCTATCCGGTAACATCCGGACACCGCGGCGCCGACCACTAAACAAGCGCCCACGCTGGGCAGGTACAGTATCCTCTCGGCTATGACGAAGCCCACGTAGAAGAACAGATTACTCGCCGGTAGAAACGGGAGCACAAGGAAGCCCAGAGAGACGGCGACGGCGGTGGCCGCTGTTTGCCGGCCACCGGCGTTAACGCCGTTCGCGCCACCGTTGCTGTTCGGCCTCTTGGCACAGTGACAATCGCCGAGGGGACTGTTGTTATTGTTGTTGGCCGCCCGGCAGCCGTCCGTGTGGCAGCCGCCGGTGCGTCTGCCGGCGCACACGGGACACCTGGACGACGCCGATCGCGAATACGTTTGCTGGAGCAGGCCCGCCATCGTCGAGTCCCGGCGTGGTCGTCGCAGACCCCTGACGGCCCAGAATACCGCGCCGATCAGGGCGGTGTACAGGCACACGGACTCCAGATTCCGCGGGTCCAGCGGGCTCGTTATGCGGGGCACGGCGTCCATCGACCAGTCGAAGCTCAGCGTGCTCGGGCACAGCAGCATTCTCGCGCTGGCCGCCGGCAGATACAGGAACGTCAGGCCGCGCGTCAGCCGCGACGGATGCCTCGCCGTCGGATTGTCCGCGCTCGCGAACTCCGGTCTGCTGCCCGCGAGCCTGAGCCGGCCGAGCGCGAGGAGCGCGAGACCGCCCGACAGAATGCCGACACTGCGACCCCGAGTGAATCCGCAGTTGCCCTGAAATTCAACGGACGACGGGTATGGCATTACTCGTATAGTTCGTTGTGCCGCGTCGTGCTTGGAGTTCGGTTTAAACTAGGTCAAGCGTTGCGCACGCAACAGACATGTGTCGATGTGTCGTGCGCTCTAAGGAACTATTTAATTTCATGGGACTTGCAACCGCTAAAATCGAACAGTTAGATTCTATCGCCTCGATAATTATTATAGATTTTAACTGAAGTATATATGTACGTATATATGTATACACATATATACAGGGTGTTTCAGGATTTACCCGACAAACTGCGGGAGCATATTCTACAAGTAGAAATAAGAAAAAGAAATTATATAAACATAGGTCCCAAAATGCTTTATTAGAAAGTTATTAATGAAAGAAAACAGACATGTGTACAGAGGCTTTTTTAATTAATAACTCGAAAATTTGTGTGGTTGTTTGCAAAATGGTAAAGGACTATTTTGTTCAGAATGACCTACAAGTATATCACGGCTGTCTTTAGTAATAGGTTCAAGGATCAAGGGTCAATATACAAAGTATCCGTTGATATAGGTGCACTGAGAGAACCAATTAGTTGATAGAACCAAAATTTTGTTGTTGTTGAGTTTTGTTTCGTTGAATTAAATCAATTGATTTCTGCAAATGATTGGATTATTTAGAGAAACCAACTTCTTTTGTTGGAAAGTATTTTGTTTTCCTAACAAATACATATATTTAAATTCATGTAGCCCAGAAACAAAAATTATTGTTGTAGTTGCGATTCGTAGTTCGTAACCGGCCGACAGAGATTCCATAGTCACATAGTGTTTTCTTTCGACCTTTAAGAATCGGAACTATATTTTATGTACCGCGCACGCATAACTCGTATCAAACGTGACGAGAAAATGTCTTATATGCTGCGTGTAAGATAACACGAGTGGCGTATCTAAATTTATTTGGTAAATCTAATTAGTGCGAATAGTGTAAGGTGTAAGGTTAGATGTAACTTGGCACGAGACACTACCGTGTCTCTTGATCGCGGCAATATGGCAGACAAGAAAACGGAAGAATTACTGAATACATTAAAAATTGTTCCTTACCCTTTACGGCAAAATTCAAATTTCACGTCCGTGAAAGATTTTCTAAAAGAATGGCCAATATTGTATCATACAACTGCGTAGGTATATAGTCTGGTATTGATTTTTTTCAGATCATTTTAGACATTTATTTAGCAAGTTAAGATTTATCAATGAAATAAATTTCATTTTTCAGATCGAGTGTGATTTTGCCACCAAATATCCGGAATCGGTGATGTCAATGTTCAAAAATTTCGGAAAGTTTATGTCTGGAGTAAAAAAACATTTGCCAAAAAAAAGTGGAACTAGCTCCTTCAGATTGATACTTGAAGTTTTAGAGAATCCATTACTTACAGGTATTTTTATTGTAACAAACATATCTTTTTCTTTAACTTCATTGATAGCTTAATGTTACTATATATTTCACTTTATAATTTTTCAATATTTTATATTTTCAAAAAGATTTAGCAAACTTTCAGTTACTGTCATTTATTGTTCCTCAGAAAGGGATTGTGAAAGGCAAAGGGAAGTAGAAACCCACAGTGGTTGAATCCCAAGCAGGGTTTATATCAGAAGTGAAGGTATGTTTCCGACATTCCAAAAGTCAATATGGTTTCAGTTCATTTATCTTGAAAATAATAAATGTAAAATAATAAAATTAAAATGAGGAATGTTTGAAAATTGACTAGTTTCGATATTTGAATACTATTATGATTTTCAATTTTTTCCAATTTTAGATTCCAGGGGAAGTGGATGAAGTAATACGTCAACGAAGAGACTTTTGTTTTACAAAAAATTTAACATTACAGCCTTTTGTTGTGGCAGTTTCTGACGACGACTGTCCAAGATGTTATGTTGTGGTTGAAGATATCCGTTACGAATTTTCAAATTTAAGAAAAGGAGTGGATATATGTTTCAAAATTTTTCAAACCCTTTTAATGCAAGATATCCTGTAGAATGTCAGGAAATTTGGTATCTTATTCAAAAAGGTCTGTATAACATAACAACCGAGTATGACACTCCGAGTCCGAATGTGTTGACTATTTTAAAGTCTGTTCATTCATAAATTTTTAACTCTTAAGGCCGATTTCTTTTGATTGCTTTATATGGGTCAAAGTTAATGGTATAAAATATACTGCCAAAAAAACAGTCTTACTAACAAATGTGGACGAACCTTTACCTCAGTTTAGCCGCTTGGAAATTATTGAATATGATGAAAATTAAGAACTATTATTTTCTTTAAAATTCTCATGTTGATGCTTTAGAAATTAAAGAGTCAACCGATGCTGAAAAGATAAAAGTTCGTTTTTCACAATTATTAAACATCTTTCCCGCCTCTGATGTACTAAATTTTGCAAACACGAATGAAAAATTCATTTTTTTGTACTAATTTTTATAAATAAAATTTATTACAAAATATAAAAATTGTTTCATCTATTTCTTTTGTTCGTTCAAACAAATAGTCTCCTTATTTGGTTGTAGCAAAAATAGGATCTTTTGTTCTTTGAACAAAATATTTGGTTCCATATAAAAAATATTCTTCCAACAAAGGTTTGCTCATATAGAAACAAATAATTTTGTTGTGTCAACCAAAATTTGGTAAATCCAACTAAATGGGTTTCTCAGTATGTACGATAGCCGTTATACATTTGTAGATTAGATCGTTCTGAACAAAAAAGTTCTTTACCATTTTGCAAACAACCACACAAATTTTCGAGTTATTAATTAAAGAAGCCTCTGTACATGCCCGTTTTCTTTCATTAATAACTTTCTAATAAAGTATTTTGGGATCTATGTTTATGTAAAATTTTTTTCTTATTGCCACTTGTAGAATATGCTCCCGCAGTTTGTCGGGTAAATCCTGAAACACTCTATATAAAATACAAGTAGTTTTCTAGATAGATTGTTGATTTTATAAGTGCTCGACTCGGCCTATAACACACTTTTTTCGCCGTAATAAAGAGAATGGCGCCATAGATTTAAAACACGTGACTACAAGATAGCATGCAAGCGCGTACTCTGTATTGCGACACACGTGCACGCGCATGATATATATATTACATGATACATGATACATACTCGCAAATATACACACACATATATATATATATATATATATATATATATATATATATACAACAGAAATAATAAAAGTATTGTAGAAATGTATTACGAGGTATCTCGGGAAATATGATACTGTAATAACGCGGCGCGACGGCATTCCTGTTGTCAGTTCATCGGCTATACATTGTTTCCGCATTGTTACGGCGCGCCCATGCTCTTTTTTCTCATGAATAAGCAGAAAGGGAAAAGGGGCGAATTGGAAGTATGAAAGTCTTCACAGTTGTCGAGACGATGTTTGCCTCGGTGAACGCGGCATTGCATCCGACCGGAAGGTAGTTTCGGTCGGATGGAAAGGAGAAAATCGTTTGTCCGACGAATCGACGAACAAGACGGGTCTCGCTATACAATGCTCGTGTTGACGAAACGCGAAGGGGTAACAGACGCTTTGCCGCGCCCTTCATCGTTCACGATAGACAAACAAAATATCATTGAAGAATGGCAGAACGGGTTCTTACGTTATGAAAAACCCCTTTCTAGCGAAATCATAAAGCGAAAATAATTTTAATTTAATTACTTAATTGTACCACTGAGCAACGAAACAATAGTATAACAAAAATAAAGATAAATTTTAAAAAATCAATTGGAAAATTATAGCAATTAAAAAATGTGAGCTTAATTACTGAATAGTCACATACTAGTCATTTAATAATCGATATATTCATTCCATATTTTTATAGCGTGTTATAATAGAGATTTATAATTATAAACTTTCACAATGGAAAATATTACTGGGGACACGTTCTCTAGATTATATTATTAGATTATATTGAACTATACGAAATTCGCGCGAAGAGTCTTAATGAAATTTCCGTCCGCAGTAACCGCGGCTGGAAACGCGATTCGAAAGTTACACAGACAGTCGGATCAGGCTGAAATAATAGTTTGCGGTGAATTTATAATTCACGTTAAGCACGATTACGCTCTTCGCCGTGTGCCGAGACACTCGTCTCGTATCTCCAACTGAAATTGGAACTGGCGCAAAGTGTGCCGCAAAGTTCGTTAAAAAAGTTAGCTGACGCGAAATTGAATGCCACGTCGTCGTGTTTAAGGACGGTGTCGCCTGCGCGTTTTACCGCACATTGCTTCCGGTACGCCTTATTACTTCGCATTACCCTTTCCCTGTTCGACTCCGCTCCTCCCTATCTCTATTCCAATTTTGTATTATTCCGAAGTTTCTTGCGCGTCGCGAGTTCGAGCGTCGCAAAAGAGAAGAGACACTACACGGGAAGATTTGCTGAGGCACGGCCGTGAATAGTTTAAGGCTCGCCTTAATAAACGAACGATACGTCGCGCTTCGTGCAAACTTCCGCCAAGTTCGTTACAACCGTAAGATGTAATTTTCCGGACGATGCGAGTGGGTTACGACGGGAGCAGTTGCATCCGCGCGGCGCCAGTGGCTCCGTAACCGCTAATTCCGGACCGAAACTTTTGCTATAAAGACTTTCTGTGACAGCGACAATTATCCGTATTACGTACAATAAGGCACTCTGTATGTTTCGCAAAGACAATGTAACATTACGCGGTTAAATGTAAATTTATTCATCGACTGTTGCTCTGAGAAACCGATTGTTAAATGTCTGGTAAATTTCCGGTGATAAGCCTTTTACTATCCATAATAATTTATCGTGCTATCTCTATTCCAAATTGACATTAATACGATTTGATAAATAATAAAAAACATTCTTTCTATAACTTATGTATCAAATGTGGTAAATTCGCTATTGGCTCATATGGCTTAAATTTAAACGTCGCTGTTAAAGCTTTTATTGCTTAAAAAACGTTATCGTGCATTTAAATTCCAAATGTTTCGATAATCTGAATACGTTCTTGCATCCGGATGTACTGGAATTAGCTTAAATTACCGAGGTTGCGCCATAATTGCCGTAATTCCATCACTTATCGCGGATTTTCTGTTCCGCGACGATATTGTTTTATCTCCGATAAAACGGCCAACGAAGCATCCAAAAGGAAACAAACGTCACAGAGCTGGATTTAACGTCACGGCGATATTTCACGAGGAGAGATATCCAGCCGGCTTGCTCGATACTCTCGTTGAATCGATAATCTGAAAACCAGATTTTTCCAATTACTTCGCGATCGTTCCGGACAGTTCGATCGTAACTTAATAAATTTCCGCTCTCCGCCCTTCGCGCGCTTTTCGCGTCCATCCCGGTTCTAGTTCTCATCTGCCGAACGTCACGTCTCGTTTGTCTCTCCGGATCCCGCTGCAGCTTCCGTCGTTCCACGCATATTTCCGCGCGGCCGGACAAAGCGAGCAAAAAAGCGAGAAAGAGGAAGTACCATTGCTAACGCCGGTGACGTTTCCGCTTTCAAATAGCGAGACATTTCCGTTTTGGATCTTGTCGTTTGCACGAAAAAAAAACCGCAATCTTCTTTTCAAAATTATCTGTTGTGTTTGCATGGGCGCCCATGAGGGGGGGGGGGCAAGGAGGGGCATATGCCCCCCCTGGATTTTAATTTTTTCAATTTAGAATGATTTTATGATTGACAACTAGATAATTGTTATTTGAAATTTATACACTTAAAAATAAAAATCTACATAAATATTTCTTTAAAAAATGTTATTTGAAAATATTAAATAACGTTCGTTTGGCAGAGCCTTACAAAAATGATACCCCTAAGTGTATTTAAACTCTGCCCTTCCTTGAAAAAAGTTGTAAGGGCGCCCATGTCTGTAAACTAATAAGTTTATAGAATTGTGGCGGCTAACCGGATTTAAGCACGCCGGCAAGGCGTAGCAATCCGGCTACCGCCACACGCCGAGAACCTGCCGAACGGCAGCCTGGCCATCACGCGCTTCTCGCGAGTGCGAGGCGACACACGGCGCGTTTCACGGCGCGGCCGCTACGCGGCGCTGACAAGCTTGCAAGTAAAAAACAACCACTGCAGGGATATAAGCAACCTGTCCTTCCTAAAACGAACCCTTGGCTTTGTCAGCCAAAGAATATGTTTTTAGCAGTTTATATAATTTAAATTTAATAAAAATATAATTTTTTATTTTTTTATAATTTCTATTATATTTTCTCATAAATCGTTTAGTAGTGAGTAGTGCTCCATGTGATTTGCATGCATACTCATTATTAAAATTTAAAATATGTTAAATAGAAAATATGTTTATTTATGAGGGTGGGCAAGGGGCATATGCTCCCTCTGGATTTTAATTTTTTCAATTTAGAATGATTTTATGATTGACAACCAGATAATTTTTATTTAAAATTTATACACTTAAAAATAAAAATCTGCATAAATGTTTCTTTAAAAAATATTATTTGAAAATATTAAATAACGTTCGTTTGGAAGAGCCTTACAAAAATGATACCCCTAAGTGTATTTAAACTCTGCCCCTCCTTGGAAAAAGTTGTAAGGGCGCCCATGTGTGTTTGTACTATAAAAAATAATAATTAAAAAATAATAAAGAATTTTGTTAAAATTGTTATTCAACACAAAAAATATATAATTTGAAATTTCTGGTCTCAAAAAATGATCTCTCTTAGCACTTTAATCCGCCAGTGAAGCGTATCGCATTCAACTGTAGGTTTTCATGGTGGGAAACGATGCGAACGGTTTACACTCGACGGATACCTTGAGCTGGGCGAGAAAGGGGAGGAAGCCGCAGAGGGATGCAGCCGACGGCGCGAGCGCGAGGACGAGAGGGAAATATAATAAGAAGAGAAATATAAATGGGAAAGGGGAGGCAAACGAAAAGAACGAAAAAGACGTGTAGAGGCCTCAGAGGTGCTCGGAGGTACGTCGAAAAATGTGAACGATCCTCTTGGCACCCCTCCAACCACGGCGTAGATAGGGGGAGAGACGGGTGCACGTCATGCATCACGCGAAGCGTCCGGTGCATCCAGCGCATCCGGATGCACCGTGCGCGAAAGGAGATGGCGAACGGGGGTTTTGGGGATTACGCGGGGAAGAGGATGACGGGGTAGGGTGTGAGTGACGACAGTAGGCGCCTAAACGTGGAGGCTGGAGAAGGGCGGCTTACCGTGTGTGCATCAGTTCGCTGTCTTCGCCAGAATGCAGGCAAGATGCAGCGCGTTGCAACGGCACTGCGTTATCGGTTACACGCTTCCCCGAATCCGTACGTGCGCACGCGGGCTCTGCCTGTCTTCCGCCTTGTTTCCCTGTCGAAACTTTCACGCTCCACGAAACGAGACGCGCGAATAAACGACGACGCGGAGTTCTCGCGCGTGGCAATCGCGGAAATCGTGCGGCGCGTCCGCAAACTGATATCGATTCGCGAAATCCTGTTCCGATAGTTCTATCGAGGCGAAGACATCAAGTTTCCTGTCTCGTATAGTTAAAGATATCTTTATCTACACCAGTTTCCAATTTAAGCGCGTAAATTGAATATTCTTGGTATGTATCATGTACCAAGTGTTCATATCATTTTATTGACGTGAGTAAAGCATAATGACGTATAAAATTTCACAGAGATTTTTGTTCTAATATGCCATTCTTATATATTTAATATGGCGATGACCTACAATTGAACTCAGAATCCATTAAACATTGAAAGAATTTAGAACAAGAGGGAATAAGATTCGTAACTTTTTATAGAGATAATTTCATATATAAAATTAATCTCAAACTACTATTAAATTATTTCTTGCTTTGAATGTCTGATTTAATTGTCGCAAACCCAATTCTCTACAACGGAAATATTCAGTATTACTAAACTAGATAATATCGTGCCACTTACCTTTCGACTTGGTTCGCCACGACAGAGTTCCCACAGAAGGCAGAGAGCCAGGGACGATATGCCCGTTTCCTTGGCGAGGGTGGCCAACGTTGACGACACCAGGGCCAGCAGCAGAGGAAACGGCGATCTCGTGCGATTACAATGGGCTGAGTACGTCAGGAAAGATGTCAAGGTCAGGAAACAGGCAAGAAGGTCGGCACGTCCGACTATACCGGCCACAGCTTCACTGTGAATGGGATGGACCGCAAACAGGAAACCCGTGATCGCGTGCGCGAGATTGCTCCTTCCTGGTAGGACCTGCGGAGTGTAATTGCGGATATCTCGTAAGGTACATATGTAAACGTCTCGCAAGGCGATCCTTCGAGTGACAGGAGTGGGGCA
Source organism: Aphaenogaster floridana (assembly GCA_003063835.1). Taxonomy (NCBI): domain Eukaryota; kingdom Metazoa; phylum Arthropoda; class Insecta; order Hymenoptera; family Formicidae; genus Aphaenogaster; species Aphaenogaster floridana. The sequence goes on along the minus strand of NJRP01000224.1, from coordinate 11,374 downwards.
AATTAACTCCAACGTTAATTGACTCTACTCCGCCACGAGGATTGCTTGATTGGAGTTTCAATTTAATTATCTATCGGGCAAATGACCAACAATAATTACAACAATCTGTCCGAGAAATTAGAATTGATCTAAATTTATATTATCTTATTTATCTAATCTAGTAGAAATTATATATAGAATTTATAATTTGGATTCTATAATACGCGCGAATTTTTCTAAAAGTTTTAGAAACTTCAAGAGTTTAGCGGAGAATATCCTTATTAGCTACAATTTATTTTGTTGTAATAATTAATATATATTTTATGTGTTTAATTTAATACTGAGGTATTAACGATACAAAATAAAATGACAAAGACAATCATTCACAATAAAGGAAAGAGTAAAAAAATGTAGGTAAATATTTGAATCAAACTATAAAAAAGAACGCCAAATATATATAAAAGATGTAGAGGAATACAATTCGTAGTTTTATGCGCGACGCTTGGTAATCGTCGGCAGCAGTCATTGACGAGGATTATTCGAAAATTATACGATCCGATGCACATTTGCAATAAGGGGATAGAGGATACGGCGAGACGGGCGGAATTTCGAGCAGGGAAATTGTATAAATGTCGTATATTTTTTCAACGCGCCAGCAGAAAATCGAAGGTGGCGACGAAATGGCTCGGAAGGAAAACCGATCGGAATCGAGAACGAGGAAACACCGCGCGGCGAAACGTCTTACCGGAGATATTAACAGCATGCATAACTCAAAACGCTGCTCTCGAAGTACGAGAAGTACTTTCATTAATACACTTAGACGCAGTTAATTAGCGCGACAGTTTCATTACACGGGAAAGTGCTGTGTGTATTAAATTAACGCAGCTCCTCGTACTTGCCACTTCCTCACGCTTATAATAACGCTCTAAAACGATTTGAGTTGCTAATGAACTTATAAAACGGTACGCAACTTGGATATTACTGCTTATTTTCACGATTCCAAGAAATGCGCTAAGTACTTTCACTACCCAATCATTTTCGGTACCCAGCCACGTGTAATGCTCGTTTTCGACTGAGAGAAATATTTCGCACAGACAAATGACATGGCGTAACAATACTATTATTACCAACCCCTAATCGGAGATCTAATACAATGATATATTATTAAAAATCGCTTTCTGCGCTTACTTTTGATGTACTATCAATACGAAATGTGAGAATAGCCACCGAAATCATCACGTGCAATGAACTTTGCATGAAACAAATTTTAAAATTGCACCGGCAACTTCACATCGCGAATCGTTGACGTAAAAACATTGCTCATCAACCCGAATCAGTAAGTACTATGTCGATATCATTGTTAAATACCTCAATTGTTCCAACAAATAGTCAGTACAATGCTCCATCACATGCGTAATATATTGAAAATATGTTGAACGAATCTTCTTGATAAATTATTTCACGGTACTACAACACGAAAGCTGCGCGCATCGACACAGGTTTGTTATCAAGTATTTGAGCAAGTACCTCATCATGCGACTACTTCGCCTTGCGATGATAATCGCTCGTTATTCGATTCGATCTGTCGGCCACTCCCGACACACACTTACACGCCACACTCATTTTCGAGTGATGGAAATTTTCCGAAAATGCGTAGGCAGGTGCGAAATGGGCGAAAAGTGATCGCGTTAATAAAAAACAAAGTAGTATGGTGTCGCGGCTGTGATGTAACGATTACGTACAGAAGACGGCTGTCTTTCCACTTGAAGTCAGCTGCGTTCCGAGCATCACATTTAGTTATTTATACATCATTGTTTTAATTTGAATGTTGTGTATATTACTCTGCTTTGAATCTTATAATTTATTCTTCAAATTATATTTATTTTTCAATTAATAAAACTTTCAAGCTGTTAGAACTGTCAAACTGATAAACAGCTCCGAAACAACGGATTTAACAATCATGAATATCTAGATGCGATATGTCTGCTCGGAACGCAGCTGAATTCAAGTGGGAAGATATTAATGCCGCCTTTTGACGCGTAAGTAGAACGGCGCGTGCTTGGCGGTTTCGCACCTGCACGCAAAAATACTGCATGCATCGACGTGAAAATACTGCTTGCCAATATGAGTATCTCTAAAAGTATTGCGGCAAATATTATCACTGAATATCTTGGCTATACAGAAAATTAGACTAGGGGAGAGTTGCTGAATGCGTGTCGCTTAAATCGTACCTCATCAATATTTTATATTACTTAATTATTACTTAATAAGCAACATTTAGTAACAAATTATGAAATAAATAAGAAATGAGTAATATATAGACAAAAATTTAACAGGTTACATCTTGTTTTATGCGTGCTAACAATACTTTAAAATATCAGGTACAACTAATGTTGATTTTTTATCAATTTATGTAGCTGATAATAGTGTAATCATGCAATTTTATTCTGATTTTTTATATTTTCATAAAAAAAGGTTTATTGTAGAATATTTTACATTTATTGTATATACATATCTGCAATTATTATAAAGATTAAATCAATTTTTATAAAATCTATCAAGTTTCCTAAATCGTACCATCATAAGGTTTTCTATATCGTACCGATAGGATTTAGGAACTCGTGTTTATATACTTGTGCTTATATAAATACAAGTGTCAATTACAAAAATAAATTTAAGCCAGTTTTATTTCGACGTCCTTACCTTTTTATTATTGTTATTTATTAAGTATTAAATACTTGATCCTTTTTTTAATAAATTATTAATAAAATAGGTATTAGGTAAAAATTTCTTTTAATAATCTTATATTTTTAATTATTTTTATTTATAAATTCAATACTTTCAAGAAGGTATGATTTAGAAGACTCATAGGTACGATTTAGGCAACTGATTGCCTAAATCGTACCTTTTGCAGTATGTTACACAAAGACTTACACCTAACAAATAAATTTGTTATTAGTAAAAGGTATTAGTTAAAAGGTTAAACATGTAACAATAGGTGCCTGAAACATCAAGCTGCAGTTTTGAATGTTTATTTGCGTACAAATCAATACCAAATGGGAAATATAATAAAAAATACTTTAAGTGGTACGCATTCGGCAACTCTCTCCTACATATCATTAATTAATGCAATTCGAGCGAGTAAACAGTTATATCAATAAAGTATCAATAAATAAGTTATTTCCAGAAATGACGGGAAAATGACCGCATGCATCGTCTACGAACGTCGGAAAATAAGTTTAATTCTGATAGAATCCGCCCATTCCTTGCATTACGTTTTGCTGCTGCTTTACACTTATACGTTATAACCATCGATACGAAAACTGCCTGCCGATGTGAGTACCTATCCTTAAGTATTGCGGAAAATGCTACCATCACATATCTGGGTTACGCAGAAAATTAGATTACGCGATATTAGTTTAGTATCACACGTGGTAACGCAGCTCGAGCGAGTACGAAGAACTCTCCATAAACAGGTTATTTCCGGAAATGGCAGTTCGCGAAAAAGCGACCGCATCGTATACAAGTATTACGAATATTGTAAAATCCTAATCTTGAAAGGATCTGTTCATTTCCTGCGTTACGTTTCTCTGGCGCCAATGACTTCGCTCTACTCGTTTAATTTTATCTATCTCATTTAAAAACTTCTTGTCCATATACTTTTGATTTATTCCTTCATTCAAAACTTCATCGCAGCTACGGGTGTACATACCTACCAAGTTGACGAACAATATGTTTTTTATGTAATTCAATGAAAGTATGGTTAAGGGGTCTAGTACGGGCGAGAATGACACGTCTACTAAATATATCTGCAAAGTTTCAAGTAAATTGGTCGACTGGTTCTTGAAATATTGTGACAGCTATTGAGCGCTGAGAGCTCGGATTTCTACCTGCGCACTGCTCCGCTTCAAGGTCAACATTTTGCCAATTTTTCGAATTCGGCTAAATCTCTTTGGGATTATGTTTTCAAAATGTTAAACTAAGAAAATGCAAAAAATCGATTAAAAAAAATTTTTTTACCCGTCACACTAGGGAAACCCCTTAAATTTGTTGCACTTTAGAGAGCGCGTATACAGTTGACAGTGAGTTTTATTTGAATAAGTACACATATAATTAAATTTGATTTAGTATAATTGTTATAATGGAACTTGGCGTTATTTATTGCACGTATAATTAAATTGTACTTCACGTGACTCCTCAAAGCATCATTAAAACACGTCGAAGTTAAATACTCGCCAAGTTAAACACAGTGACCGAAAAAGGTGATGTAAAATTAAAGTCTCATTAGGATGATAGGACCTCGTCGCGGCTCTTTTGATCCTCCGACGTATCTCCGAAGTTCTATTTGAGATGTTCGCGTGCAGTTACGCCGAATCGCCATTACAGTTCCCTTTCACGATCGCCCCATCGCCCCTTCTAGAATAAGAGGAATCCCAAGCTAACTAAAACGAAGTGACGTCGTAAAATTAAAACCAACGCAGCAGGCTTATGCCAAAGTTAAGCGGGATCTTCCTCGTTATTCGAATTCTGCCGCCGACGATTCTCTTAAGATGTGCTCCGGCACAGATAAAATAAGAAGGATCTCCGCGGCTTTATTTCGGATATAAAACGAACCTAGGATTACTTAATAATTAGATGGATTCATAACGCGACTTTTACTGCGAAGCGAATTGCGCTCCTAATTTTCCCCGACAAAGCCGCGCAAATTAATGTCGTGCAATAAGGACTGGGGTGTAATTGATGGAAGGAGAATTAAGTCTACCGATAGTAGATGCCTAAATCTTGATTAATTGTCGGTATCGCTTTGTTAGATGGCAAATAACGAAGATAATTTACACGAAATAAAAACAAAAGCAGTAGAAATAAAATTAACGATTAATTTTTTTAAACAAATAATACTAAAAATAAGACCGATGATATTAAAAAAATATAAATATGAAAGAATTAATATAAAAACAAAAAAATTAATATAAATATGAAAGAAAGCCCATATCGGTCGCGGCGGATCTTGGTGCCTAATAATAATTATTATTAGGCACCAAGATTCGCCGCGACCGATATGGGCTTTCTTTCATATTTATATTAATTTTTTTGTTGGGTGTTAATGAATTCCAAATGGATTCCAGACATTTTACATTAATCCTTTATGATAAGCTGACCTTTGTACTAATGGAAGAATACAACACGGGCGTAAATAACAATATAATATAAATAACGGGCGTTATAACAATAATATTTCGACATCGGATGGACTTTTAGGATTTTATTTTTGACAGCCACTATATTGTTGGATGTTATCAAAACTCCTGTGTGATATGCGCTCTACAGGTGTCACCGTTAACTCTTTTCTGTCTCCTTGATGTAAAATTCGTATGCTATTTGTCGCGACACAATCATTTTCTTGTTTAGTGCGATTACAATTTTTAAATTCCGTCGTGATGCAACCGTCGCGTAACTCGTTTATTCTGTTTCGCGAGATAATATCTCTCAGAGATTGCGGAAGCGATCACACTCACCTTTCTAGCGACCTTGACCACGAGAACGGTGCAGGCGGCGTGTAACCCCACGTTCACCAGATGGTAACCCCAGGGTTCAAGGCCGCCCAGAAAATGATTCAGACGAAAGGTAGCCACACAGAGCGGTCGATAGCTGCCGTGCGAGCCACGTTCCGTCAGCGGTGTTCCCCAGAAGTCATTCTCAAACAACCGATACCAAGGTGTGCTCGCCAGCAGGTCAGGGTTTGTCAGGATGGCTCTTCTGCAGCAAAGAAATAATAGTCTAGATTATATATACTAATATCATATAACGAAAATTATATATATATAATAAGAATTTATTTATATTTATGTGTATGCGCATGTGTTCGTTTAATTATGGCTATAAATTATAGTTTAATAAAATATTATATAATTAAATAGTAATATTGTTGAAGTTTAATAAAACCATGAGTAGTAAATGCGTTTTTATTAAATATTAATGCGATGATGAAAATTTGCGGAACTTAATAGAATCTCCGTTTGAATTTGTGCAAATCACAATCCGGTTTGCGCTGCAAAAAACAGAACTAGTTATGGAAATAGCAAAAAATGGCAAAATCGTTTTTTAGCGCGACACAATTCGCACGTAACTTAATCATGTATCGTAATAATGTAATCCGTATTGGGTTACCAGTGCAAGCCGTGTTAAAAATTGCGAAATAGGTATTATTGTACCTAACGCAATTCGACCTGCGGTTAAAATAAAATAAGCTATTTCTCTCTCAATTTACCTATTTTTCTGCCATGCCGTGTAATTTAATACGGAACTTGCAACATTTCGGTCAGTTCATCGCGTTAACCGCATCAACCAAAGTTCTCGGGCCGAATGCCAGCGACAAATCATTCGGTGTGGCATTTAATAAACCATTTTTATCTCACGTCCATGAATTAATTACTTGGGCCGCGGACACACCATCTCGTATATGCATGTATTAGTTGGCAGAAACAATTTTCGCGCTCGTTATCGATCGGTCATTTCCTATCAGCGTGTAAATATCAATGCATCGACGTGTTCAGATCTCGTTCGAGTGTTTTGCATTCGGGGAATAAAATTGAAAATTAATAAAGAGTATTATTTGTTTGACGGAATATTTCATAAAATAGCTAATTATGTCAGGTAATATTTTAATAGAAATCGTTACTTCTAAATGGAGGGGATGTAGGAAAAATAATACTAAAATAATATAAGCACGTACGAAAATTCTAAACTATAAAAATTCTAAATTATATAATATTAATAGGTTCTATATACCATCGTTACCAAAAGTCAAGTAATAATCGAAAAATAAAATTTTGGAATATATTTTATCGAAACTTAAAGGTGGATTTGTTTCATGAAATAAATGAGGATCAACGATAATGCAATTAGTTAAAATTGCCGTTTATATAGGATACTCGTTATTATCGCCTAGTTTGCCGGCGAAGCAATCGTACATGAAGATCACTTACACAGGTTTTCGTGTGCTAGCCTACGAAAACGGTTACGATGGCGATAGTACTGCAGTGAAACGACCTTATCGCCCGGCCTTATATCGTCGGTCGCACACTCACGTGTACATACGTACATATATTTCCACGTGTAAGAACTGCAAAGTGTATTTCGAGCACTTCATGAATCTAAGAGCCGTTGGTCGTTCTCGGAGGAAGGTGGTGGAACGACAACGACGAGTAGTCGCGCACAAGGATCGCAATGGCGCCGTTTGCCTAGCTCACTTTTGTCTCTTTATTGCGACCTTAAATACAGAAGCTATCGGTAGAGTACTCCGGGATTATATTCAATAATTTAAAAACGCTCGTTTCTCTCATTAGCGGTTCTCGTACTATTACGGAACGCGCGTGGCAGCATAAACGAGAAATAATGCGTATAAGTGAAAAGTAGAGAGAGGAATAATTTTAATGAAACATGCGCACGCAAAAGCAGTTTGTTTGAAAGTAGTAATACAAAGTACATGCTCTAATATTTTTAATCACGCTCATAGTGTTAAATGAAAGTAGGAGCCATTTATCGGTGCAATTATTCAAGAGATCGTAATTTCTTGCAGTAATATACGTGTTTTACAATGAGAATATATATTTTACGGTGATTGATAAAGAGATCGGATCAATGGCAGTTATTGAGTGTAAGGTAAGCGGCGCATGATATGCGAACAGTGTTACCTTTTCTAGATTACATTTTCAATTACCCGTAGCGCTGTAAATAAATAACGTAAAGAAAATAACTCAATGCGAAGGGATAATACTGGAATGATTCGTACAAACATTGTGATAATTTTATATAATAGAAGTGAAATATCTTTTAAATGCAATCTTTTCAAGATTAATTTGTGGACTCAAGCTAAAATCGTGGAAGATACGCAAAGAAAGCTTGCAATTACGATCGTACTTTTACGTTAAAGAATTCTTTCTTGCCTTCATGAAAAGACATAATTGAACCCTTACACGGCTAAATCCGTTTCTTCCCGCAAAGAAAGGAAGGAGATTACCACAACGACGATGTACAAGTGTCGCTTTCGTGAAATGAATAAAGCTAAACGATAACGTTTTACGTGGCTAAGTCTATTTATATTTCAAAGTTGCGCCGGAGGAAACGTTTCCGTTATCTCAAATCGTTTCAATTGCCTCTTGGCGTTTCGTTTCGCGTGCATTTCGCACGAAATTATACACGCGACACGTTTAATAAGTCCGTTATATTTTCACCGTCGCTTTCGTCCAATTAACGCGGTCCTGCCGGACGCGCTGTAAAAAGATTTGTAAGAAGTGCGCCATCGCTCGTTACGTCTCGTCAAACTTTTTCTTCGTCGGATCGCATAGACGATCCCTCGCCTCGGGCGAGGAGGCGTTCTAATCGACGACCGATCAATATTCATGGGTATCGATGAACTCGATGTTTCGGTTCGTCTCCGGATCTCGATACCAAAGGCTACACTGTAGATTGCATCGTCGAGTTGGCTTCGTCAATTTTGCGTCGCGTAATTTTTAGCGAGTTTAACGTGTTGTCGAATAATATCCTTTTCGCTTAAAATAATATTCATATTATACTTTTAACGTATGCTACGAGCAGTTTTTCATTTAATTTTCTCGCGATTGCATCTCTAGAAAAAGTCAATTATCATTTTATAAATTTTGCATAAAGACTCATAAATGTAACATTGTCTTTCGTAAAAATATTTAACGTCATTCCAAATTAGCGTAAGCGATATTTTTCAAGAATTTTTTATCATTTATCAAATGTTTCTTTCAAGTCTGGTGCAAACACGTTTCTTAATCTAAAATTCGTATGATATTAAAATTAAAATTAATTTAAAATTAGTGTGATATTAATTAAAGTAATTTGTTAATAAGTAGAGAAATATTCGCACGGTAATATTACAGTAATATACGTATATATTTAGATATCATACTCTATATTTCCATTTTACTTATAAAGAATTCATTTGAAGTCTGCTATAATATTTATTCGCAATCAGAGACAGTATAATCAACAAAATTACGTCAAATTATCGAAACGCGATGTGACGGAGGTTAATGAATACAAATTATCGAAATAGAGTTTCTAATTATCACGAGTAAATTACTTTAATTTAAATATTTAAGCGTTATAGCTCACAGATATATATTTGAAAGCACATATTCTCTTTATTAATCCGCGAGTAAATTTCGCGCCGGGTTCGCATGGAAATCTCCGCAGAATTCGGGACGTCGCATAAAACGAGTGACACCAAATTACTTTCTTGTTAGTCGCTTCTGCACAATTCCCGCCGTTTCCCCGAATAATTTGTTATGCCGAAATGAGTTTGTCCGTAAAGCTGTGCCCGTCCTCGCTGGGCGCGAGTAATCGAGATTGCGCGTCCTCGATGCTTTTTCGCTCGCGGAGCTTTCGGCTTCCATTCGTTCACCCACCGGCTGGCTTGCGTGTAATGAAAATTTGTAAAATCTCCTGACGAGAAGGACGAACGTCGGCCGGGGGTGACGAGAGAGAGCCATCAATTAATCCCCATTCATGCCGATTGCAGCATTCTGAAAATTCGCGTCGGTGTCGTCGAATCCGCCTCGTTTAGGAGTTATTTTTCTGACGCGACGCTCCCCGATTTTCCGCCTCGCCTGAACCGAGGGCGCCCAAGTAAGTCGCTCCTCTCCACCGTCCCTACAATTGAATTCACGTGGGTAATCCCCGCTGCGGACCCTGAATTTTGACGTGACAGCCTGACTGAGTGACGCACGCGAGGGAGAATGGATGGAAATGGAACAGAAATTTTGGAATGCTCTTATTACAAAGAAAAGAAAAAGAGGAAAGGACATTTATATAATATTATTTATCATTCACCATTTGTCATATATCTGATATAATATTCTTGAATTTACGATGAAAGAAAGTATATTAAAACATCTTTTTATACATTTCGAAATTTCGTTACCATTTATTTCTACTTTCTATCTCTATCAACTCGCACTATCTATTATTTGACTTTCACATTCTTGATTCCTCATTCTACTTATAAGGTTTGCGAGATGACGTAGTAAAGTTAATTCATCGTATGCCGGAGCGAAACAGGAAAATCGAAATTTAATCTCGATAATGAACGCCGCGGTAGCGCCGAGACGGTGTGAATGACGCGCGTGTAGATTCGCGAGATATATTTGACGATTTAAAGATCGATCACTTTGTTGTCACAGCGGGCTCGCACGTAGTTGATTTCAACGGCGAGGAGGTATTCGCATGGAAGGCACAAAATACCAAAAATTATTTCCTTGAAATTCGCGAGAAATAAAGTCGCCGTATAAAAAAATGCGAACATGTATAATGTAACAGGATATTTGTAGAAGGTTGTGTACACACACACACACACACACACACACACACACACACACACACACACACACACATACACACAACATTTACACTGACGCGCGTGATGTTAATGGAGCTCGTCACGGGCGCACGAAAGGATACAACATTTTCTATCATGACGTTAACTTTCGCGCGAAGCACGTGATTCGAGTATCCGTTCTCTTTACACTTTAGATTCTATTATTTTGCGAATGCCTGTGTATTTTTCACAGACAGAGTTTAAACCGCAAATTATTGTTACAATCCCGTCAAGAATAGCGAGGTGGGTAATTATAAGACTCGACGCTGACGTTTGCTCGCTTTTACATGAGGGACGTTTAAAACCAGCACATTATGCTTACACAAGCAAGTTTCACGGACCGAATAGCTACGGTTTATGCAAAAACGAAACGGAAAAAGGAAACGATCTTCTTTTTAAACGGCAGAAAACGTCACCGAAATGTCTCGTCCTGATAATCTCCGAAAAAACGATGCGGCGTCATGACGTGTTCTCCACGTGTCGCGTATGACAAATGTAAACGTTCGCGGGTCGACGAAGCCATTAGGGAGGCGAGTGTATTCTTGTTGACGCACATATACATTCATCCAAACACGCATACGCACGCACACACACATATACGCATCTGCGCACTTATGACAACGTGCGCGTGACGTTAATGAAGCTCGTCCTGGGACTCGCGAAGAAATAGCGCGACGTCACGTAAATGGATTCGGAAGCGGGATTGGTATAGCTTGCGTTCTTTCGGCTCTTTCGTCCTCCCATCCCTACGGTCGAGTCACTTAATACTCGTCCGACCCCTTTAAGCCTCATCGACTTACGTAAGACGACGCCGATTCAATTTTCTGCCCTCCTTCTTGTGGAGGGCGCGGACCGAATCGGAAAGCGCTTAACGACCGCGCGGTCAAATTAGAATTATTGGACACCCTCAAGCGCGCAGAAATGAATTAATAAATTACGGGGCAGGTGCTTCTCTTTCCCCCCCCCCTCTCTCTCTCTCTGTCTCTCCCT
>NJRP01000223.1:327742-344485 GCA_003063835.1 Aphaenogaster floridana | reverse complement strand
ATTGGAATACACATTGTTTTTGTTTTTCTCCATGTAGATGCTGAGAGAACAGTGAAAAGTTTACGAATTACATCCACTTGAATGAAAATTTATTTTTTGATAGTAAAATGGTGAAAATAAATCTATCAGTTTTATTTGTCGAGTGTCTACCAACCATCATTCTTTTCTATTTTCTTTTTTCAGTATACTTTAATTCATAAAACGGAAAATGCCCATGAGGACAGTATATGGACTTGTGGATGGGGTTGTCCAAAGAGAAAGAGAGATACTCAACCGGATAATGAAGATTCGCGGTAATTAAAGAGTTAATTTATAATTGGTAAAATAATTGTATTTTAATTATTGTACTTGACAGTGATTCTATACGATCTAATGAAAACGAGACAATGGAATATTTAGTAACAGCTTCTGTGGACGATTCTGTAAAAGTATGGGAGCTAAAGGATAGTGCTTTGAAGTTAAAACATAAATTAACTGGATATTCATTGGGAGTCGTTTCCATAGCTATCAGTTCGGATGGATCAAGTAAACAAATAGAAATATTGACTTAAAATATATTGGATATTATTGACTTAAGATATTATTATGATTTAAGATATATTATTAGATTTATCTTTTATCATTGAACGATTTGTAGAATGTGCCTCTAGTTCCCTCGACTCGAGTCTGAAATTATGGGATTTGCAATCTGGTGATAAGTTATTGAGCATCGAAGTTGGGCCAGTAGACATTTGGACTTTAGTTTTTTCTCCTGACGATAAATTCATTGTATCCGGCAGTCATGCTGGTAAAATACATCTATATGGGACTGATAATGGTAAACAAGAACAGACATTAGATACAAGAGGTGGAAAATTTACATTAAGTGTTGCTTATGTAAGTAGAATGTATAAAAATCTATGATATGTGTAACTTGTATACAAGATACTGCATTCCAGAGCCCTGATGGTAAATACATTGCAAGCGGCGCAATAGATGGTATTATTAATATCTTTGATGTTGCCTATGGAAAAGTTTTGCGTACACTGGAAGGTAAGTTCAAATATATACAACACATTACTATTAAGATATAAAATGTTCTATCATCAAGTTTATATTATTTAGGTCACGCGATGCCTATCAGGTCTTTGTGTTTCTCACCAGACTCTCAGTTGCTTCTTACAGCATCTGATGATGGACATATGAAACTCTATGATGTGTGAGTAAATTAGAAGAGTTTATAAATACATATACTTTTTCTTCGATGACACTACAAACGGAGTTTTGACCCTGAAAAAAATAAACGATTCTATATGGACATTTGCTTCCTCTTAATTTTCTTACAGTTGCATTTTTATGGGAAAGGATTGTTATTTCCTTGCCCAACCTTCACTTTGGAGAACCAAGATTTAGTTTAAAATAGTAGATGAGTCTTCTCTTCGCCAGTGAATAAATAATCAATTTAGTTTAAAGCTTATTTATTATCATTGTTTAGAGATTTTCTCCAAAGGATGATGCAGTACTGATTTTTTTATCTCCAGTTATTACCTCTTTTTTTATCTCTTGAGATTAAGTTCATGTTTCGAATATTTTGTTTTTATCACAGTAGAATATTTTCTCGTTAAAAATGTTATAGCGTCATACATGTGGCAATTCTGGGAATCAAATCCATCTTTTACTGGACAAGCAACTGCTTTAGCACTGAACTATCCAGCATCTCCGTAAATACATATATTAGATTTATTAAAAACAAATCAGTATTAATGTTTTATATTTTTTTTTTATTCAGCAAAGATGCAAATCTAGCGGGAACAATGTCGGGTCACGCTTCTTGGGTACTCAGCGTGGCTTTCTCACCAGATGGACAGCAATTTGCATCAAGTAGTTCCGATCATACAGTCAAAATCTGGGAATTAGCACAAAGACAGTGTCTGCATACATTTCGTGAACATAAGGATCAGGTATGTCTCTTAAACTTGAAATAATTTTCAGTTTTGTTTAATATACAATTTTTTAAGGTTTTAATAGATGCAATTTTTATAATAGGTATGGTCAGTAAAGTATAATCCACAGCGAAATAATATAATTGCATCAGTGTCTGAAGATAAATCTATTAATTTATACGAATGTCCCATATATGACAAGTAATTGCATCAAGGATCAATAAATATTTTTTATCTGCTACACTGTTTATTCTGTTTATTAGTTGCAAACAACCGATGACACATTTCTTTCAAGTTTAGATTATGATTAAAAACGGGGGGTATTCTTAGCTATAAATTTTATTGTACTGCAAGTAATAATGTACAAACTATAAAGATATCTAATATGAATTTAAAACGCGATATGTAACAAAAGTTATTCTTAAAACCTAGAGCGGAGTGAAAATGACGTTATAAAAAAGAAATATATAAGAATAGTGACGTACAGATCAAATATTTTTTAAAGGACAACGTAAAGATACCCTGATATGATTCCAAGTTGGCGGGGTTAAATTTAATTAACTCGAACTGGAACAGGGTAAAATCACTTACACAAAAGACTTTTCAATTAAATTAAATATAATAAATTTTAGCTCATGTGCCAAACGATCTCCTTCCGATGAGAATTCGATGACGATCTGATTTCCACACAGAAGGAAAATTGACATGATATAAAGAATAAGAGATTAGGAATAAAATTAAAAATTAAATTAAAAACATTTTAAAAATAAAGAAAGATCTTGCAGTTGCACGTCTGCATTTGAAGTCTTCGATGAAAGATAACATAACATTAAATAATAATTAAATAGTAATTTTGATCTCAAATCTATGTCTGATCTCATTGATCTGTACATCCCTTTAATAATACATTTATTTTTGAAAGGGATCGATTTTGATAGACACTGCTTATAAGCGAAATGAATATCCATAATACATGTAGTATGTGACGAAAATAAAGGATATATTGCCTGTAGGCTAGAAACTTAAGATAATGCTTATAAAATTTTTGCCCCGTTATTGTAATGCCATTTTTAGCAAACTACTTAGACCGCTCTATGTTCACAGTCGATACAAACGATACTTCATCATTACGATTAACTTTCGATTGAAGACGTCCGAGCTTATACCAGATTTTCTCATCACCTTACTTATCAGTCTTCAAAAAGTAATTAGACTTTGTATCCGTTTATGAGAGATGATACGAATCTCGGTTAATATGAAGAAAATAAAATATAAATCGCCTCGTCTCTCCCCGATTTCTCAACCTCAAGTACGAAAATGTATCACCAGCGCATTGTGCTACATATCGTACATAGGTTTAAACACATGCTACTAAGACTTTCTATATCCTTCACTCACGTCATATCGATATATATATATACAAAATTGAATAAATAACCAATCAGAATCACCGCTACGTACTATGGATTTTCGACTGGTTCTCTCTCTCTCTCTCTCTCTCTCTTCTTTTAAACTCGGAATTATTCTATATCATTATGTTATATATATACAACAGACAAAATGGACAGGAATGGTCTTGAGAGTTCCTATTAATATTTCACATGGTTTTGTCGTTATTACGAAGTTGGCATCGCGATGCGTACGAGATTACGGATATTACCACAACTATTTTATATTCTGGATAAAATGTTGAAGGATTTGTACGCGTTTTAACGCATACATGCCATACACAACGAGACAAAGGAGGAAATGATTAAAATTATCTACTTGTAATGCGTATCACATGTGACGAATGTGTGCGAGCAAACATATTATAGCAAGCGAATATACACAATGACTAGAGTTCCTATAACAGAGTCTGACCAACACGACAGTTCTGGCAAAATTCTGCGAGAGAAAAGGATATACATTCACTATCGCTTTCTCTTTCTCCCTATTTCTTTCTTTGTCTCTTTTCTATCTCTCTTTCTCTTTCTGTTTTTCTTGCTTTTGCCAAGAAATGGTGGACCAATCAAAAGTTGCTACTGTATGGCCAGACTCTGATTAGAGGGACTCTACACAATGACTAGCCAGGCGAAGAAGAGGCGATTATTACAAAACTTATTCACGCTGTGGGTGATTCGTTTTCCTATACCGTCGTCACCCGAGCAGACCCCGTGACTATCTCCGCATGGCAATCCGCCGTCTCAAATTTACCCTGATCCTCATCCGATCTAACTTTGGCTGCTTGCAATGGAATGTCTGGCTTCGGATTGTAGTTGAAAGGCGGTACGATCGCTGAAGCTAGCGTTCGCATGCCGTTGCCGCTGTTCTCTGCTGCTGCCATCGTTGGATCCATGCGGATGAAGGAACCGAGCCTGGATATCCTCTTGGTGGGGTCCGCTTCCGCCGCGAGATCGACGCTCGGTTGCTTCCTCATAGTCACTAAAGTGTCACCCAACTTCGTGATCTCCCGTTTATACGTTTCGGAGGATTTCACCGGGATTTTGCAGGGTGCCTCATGGGAGTTCATACCCGTCAAGTCGCAAGAGTTTCTGTACTTAGGACCGCCAGATCCAATCGGTGTGCCTAAAACTGGCGGTCGGTTGGACTTGGATATGAAGGACGATGTCTCGCCGTCGCTGCTATCCTCTTGGGAGATTCCTTCGAACGTGGAACTGCGGAAAAGTCTATACGCCGGCGGGTTATTAAACGTGACAGCAGTTGCAGCGTCCATCTCGGTGGCACTATTAGCAGGCCTTATCCATTGCCTAGTGTCCGGTTTTTCGAAACGCTGTTTATTCTTGCTCTCCTCAACCTTCTTCCAAAGACTCGCGATCTTGCTCGTTGCCTCTTTTGCCAACTTACGATTTTGCACGCTCACAGACGAATTAGAGACTATGCTGGAGTTGCTGTTAGATCGTTGCTCCAGCGGATCGATCTTTCGAACAATCTTGTCATTCTGGGGCGCGTTACCGTTGAGAACTTTCGTTGGCGCACCTATTTTTCCAGATGACATTTTCTTCGGCATCATTAATAATCCTTTAGACGGTTGAATCTTTTCAGAGCTATTGGCTATCGTCATTTTTGGTTGATACTCTTGATGCGCTTTCACAGAGATCTTGGATTTTCCCGTTGCCGGATATATCTTTGACGAAGCGCCTCTAACTGGTTTGGCAATTTTCGTCTTTATCGGAGAAGCAGACGCGGAATGCACCGTCGGGGCGTTCTCCACCTCCGGCTCGTCCTTCGTAAAAGTTCCTTGACGTTCCAATGGTTTAATCGGTGCCTCCAGCGGTCTGCTGTCGTTTTGATAATTCGATGAGCAAGTCGGAGGTGTACTATGACGCTTAGTAGGTTTCGTAAAGGTCAACGTAGAGCCCTTTTGAGGTACGGAGGCTCTCTTGGACACGGCCGCTAAGTTTCGTGTCTTCTTCTCTGCATCCGTGGAAGGCGAAGTCCTCTTCGGGCTCGTATTAGACTTTGAAGAGTCTTTCGCGGCAATTGTTGCACTATTATTGTTCTGCCGCAAAGTGGTGGCTCTAGTAGCTCTAACAATGGGTGAAGTGTTGCTGCGACCTATCGGTATCCCGCTAACGGGATTCACTTGCTTCAACGGCGAGGATTGCGGGGTTGGCTTTCGTGTTATTGGGTTGGAATAGAGCGCCTTTCTTCGTCCTCGAATGGCCTTCGGGCTTTCCGGTTCGGATTTATCCGTCCCGTTGGAATCCACACTTGGATCTCGACCTAGCATTCCCGGTTTGATTATTCTCGGCCTTTTTGTCTCTCCCGGTTCCTGTTCTTCATCGGCACAATTAGATTCCTCGTCACTGCTTGACTCAGCTGGGTTTGCCGAGTCCAGATTTTCATAAGCGACTTCTGCGCGCTCACCTTTTTGTTTCTCATTGTCAATGCTCGTGGGGGTTTGGGCATCGTTAGCGTACTGTGCACCCATCAGTTTTTTCGAAAGTCCGTTTACGAAACGCATTCTTAGATTATGATCCGACTCAGGATCATTTGATGTTAAAGTGATGGTCTCGCGACACAAAATATCGTCTCCGGTTGAATCATTAGCTTTACTTGATTCGTTCAGAGTATTCAGCACGATGGTGGCATTCTGTTTCAGCATACTCTGAATCTCCTCCCGCGCATATTCTTGCGCGCTCGCTTGTCCCTCTTCCGTCGCGCCAATACTAGAAGCGGGCATGCGTTCGATCTCCTTGAACACGGTTTCTGAATCGTTCAATGTCCTTGTGCGATACCTCTCTTTGTCCTCCTGCGAATCCCCGCGTTTCCTCCTCAACGCCTTGCACACAGGTAACTTCGTCAGTGTAGGGATCGAAGACTTTGTGGAGGACGTAGCTTCCTGTTTCTCAACAGCATCTTCAGTAGGCATCTTGTATGCCGTATCCTGATTAATTTGGACTACGTTTAGATCTGGGAAAGGATTCTCTAGTACTTGTGTTTGGAATCTTGCTCTATTCTCTTGTCTGCGTTGCTTTGGCGTCAATTTCGAGAAGGGAGAACATTTTCCACGTGGAATTCTATCACCCGCGCCATTGACGATACCGTCCTGCCTCCGGCGTTCCTCCTCTTCCTTCTTGACGATTTCTGCGGCAATAGTATATGTTTTATACCTCTCCTTCGCTAAGTTTCGCTTTTGTTTCGGGGTTAAATGGCTCCTCGAATGCGGTCGCCTCTTCGGTGTCGACTCCGCCGAGCTGCTGACGCAGTATTCGGACGAGATTGTGGCCGCCTCGTCGGTGTCATTTTCCGCCTCATCGATCACTTCCGCCACGATCGAATGTACTGTCTCGTCGGTGTGCAGTTCTGTATCTATGCACAGAGTGTCACTGCACATGGTGTCGGTAGTCGCCTCCATTGTGGACTCGTCCATTTCAGTCACCTCATTGAACAAGGACGGTGGATTGATGTTCTCCAGGCACTCGCTCAGGCTATTACTCGCGCTGCTCTGCATACCCTCGACGTAACGCATGCATGTCATAGACAGCACGTTGGCAACCGGCTTCAGCATTTCGAACACCGCCGGATCGCTACCAGTCAGACTGTGTGAGTCTTGCTCCTTCGAATCTGCGATCTCTGATGTAATGCTAGCCACGCTCAGCATGCTATTCTCCATATCGCCTACGTCCGGTAGTTCGTCCATCATAGATGGCGGCTTGACATTCTCCAAATGCGAGCTGGTGCACTCGTTTAGCAGGTTTTCCAAGCTGGTCGTATGACTTTGACTTTGGCCTAATGCTCGCTTGGCCACCACGCCCACCGGCAAGGATTTCTTCCGCACATTACGAGGATCGTTAGAACTTCTCACCGGCGGCAACGACGTAGAATAACACCTATCTCGGTTAATGAATGTCTCAGTGTTATCAGCAGTGCCGGCGTAACTCGCCGTTAATGAGAGTAAACTTCCCATCGAGGATGGCGGTTTGATCGCCTCAAGGTCAATAGATGTCAGACTCGTCGTTTCAAGCTCATTCTGATTATTTACCTCCGCGTCTACCGCTTCTGCCAACTTGATAGCCTCGCGCTGGATAATTTTTGATTCTGTCATGTTGACCTGATCATTGTTTTCTGACATTGTGGTGCGCTGATCTTCCTGTGCGTCGCTGTTGAACGAAGCGACCAGCGGTGCGCTCATGCTGATGCTGGGAAAAGAAATATCATTGGGCGAATCCTCATTCCATGTATCGCACGTCAGACTCTGCTTCATTATGCTGGAATCTCGTTCGCGTATCGCTTCAGTTTGCTGAACTAGCGTTGCAGTCAGTCGATCTAACGAAGCGATCATAGCATCGGGATCTCTCTGTCGTCTATATGTCTCTTCTTTTATATGTTTTTCCGCGCTGTCACGATGCAAAATGTCTGATGTCCTCACGATTTCAAAAGTTGCTTCCGGTTTTCCATTCATGTTGCCGTCAATCTCGGTTTCATCATTATTTCTTCCTTTTATGAAGTCTATTTGTTTGTTATATAATTCTAGCTGTGACTTAATGTAATCTGCGTTGCTTTGATTGAAAGTAACGTTGCTCTCGGATTTTATACCGGGTTGAATACATAGTTCCAAAAGCGCATGTTCGGACTGCTCGACAGAGTCGATCGACTCGCTGCTTTCGGAATCTTTTGTGTATTGCTTCATAGATGATATATCTGCGAGTTGAACATCTGTTATTGCTTCGTCCGCTTTAATAGAACCCTTTTGATCTATACCACGTTTATCATTTACGACAAAGTCATTGGAAACGTTTTTATCTAAGGATGTGTTAGATTTCTGTAATACAGATATTGCCCTTTCTGAGAAATTATTGCTAAGATTATTATCATTTATTGTTTTCATGGTCGTAGTATTAATTGATTTCTCATTACATACGTATTCATCATTCACGTTGGTCGTTATCTGAAAACAAAATATCACTTTTTAGAATATAATTAAAATATATTATACAATATAAATTGTTATGAAATTAATTTATAAAAAAATCAATCTGTGTGAAATATTCTTACTGTGATTTTTTCCAGTTGAATATTCTTTTTAGATAGTTTTTCATTATTATCTTTCTCGTCTTCTCTATTTTTTTCTATCAAGACATTTTCAGCTGTGACTCCACGAGATTCCGCATATTTTATGTTAAACGATGAACTATTGGATACTACAGTTCTCTTATGCTCGACTTGATCCAAAGCAAGACTAGTTTGATATCGAGTCAGATTACTTTCTGATCGAGGAAGTTTTTCGAGATTATTTCCTATGAGGGAATGTCTATGCCTACAAAATAAAATAATTACGTGAAAATTGCAAAATAGCGAAAACATAATTTTCACAATAATCACTAATATTTTACCGATTATTTTGCATTCCAATGTTAATACAAGCGGCCAGTAAATCTTCGTCATCCTCGTCTCCGTCGCTAACTTGATCTGTATATATCCGGAAAAAAATTTTTTGTATTTACTGAATCGTTACAAACTATTTTTTGACAGTTTGTGATATTATAGCTTTGTTCTTTTAGCTGAACTTCTTGCACCATTCATCTTTCTTCTTTTTTCTTCCAACGGAGAGAGAAGAAGAGTAAAGATGAATGGTGCAAGAAGTTCAGCTAAAAAACAGAGCTTATATTACTTACATCCTGAATCATTATTGGAAGTCTTTAAACCAGTGCTGGCACATGAAAGTTCAACGTCACTCGATGGTAAATCTTTATTTATTTTGCAATTATTTGGTTTAGAGTCTGCAAATTTATATTATTTGTAAGAATAACTATCTAAGTTATACGCTTCAGCTAAATGAAATGTTTTAGATTACCTAGACTATTAATTCTAGAGCTGGACTCCCCATCATGATCGTCATTATATTCAGAATTTCCTAATACCATAGAAATTGGCGTCGTTCTTACGCTACACAAATATCATGCAAACAATTATATATTAAAAAGTATTCTAATTTAATATAACAATCTTATGATTAACCCTCAAATTGGTCACGTTTTTTCGGCACCTTAATTCTCTTAGAATCTTTTGTGTCCGGGGATGATTTTACAATGTTAGGATGATTAAAAAATTCTGAAAAAATTTACACATTTTCTTTGCAGTGTTAACTAAGTTACCATATAATTGAAATATTTAAAAAAATTTTTTAAATATGTAATTTTTTGCAAACAAATTAAGTAAAAATAAAGTTTTATAATAAAATTTATAATTTGTTTTGAAAATATATGTAAAAACAACTTTTTAGAGTTTTCTACTTCAAACTTGATAGATTATGGAAAAAAATATTACAAGACTGCTGATTTAAAAAATATAATTATTTCAAAGAGTGAAAATACCCAGACAACCAAACAATGTGTATTAGGTGAAAAAGGAGAAATTTTTCTTAAAAAGGAAATATTTCTTGGTTTAAAAATAATTATTTATGTCTTTACAAGTAAAAAGTAATTAAAAAAATTAGGTATATCTACAATTGATGTAATTGCACTTTATATGTCGCATATTGGTTTCCCACATTAGATACAAAAAAATAAAGCTTTCCTGGCCTTATAGCGACAAAAACACTTTTTTCTTTTTTTTAAGTTCGTTTGTTTTGACTTTTTGTCTCTCGCCCTAAAATTTCTGTAATGCTCAATTTTGAGTTTTTCGCAAACTAGCAATGCAAACCTTATATTGAAAATGGGATATAATTCATATACATAGATCTTTTATTATTTCTAACAAAAATTATTTAAAATAATTATATATATCAAAATAACATTAAAGAAGATTTAAAAATTTAATAAAACTTGAGTTACTTATTTACAAATTTAGCAACCTCAAATTGGACACCAAAGTCTTTTGTGTCTTCTCTCGATTTTAATGATTCCGCAAATTGCAATAAATTGAAATTTTATAGCCAATCTAAGGGTTTAAGCTATTCCCATCATAAATTTTTTTAAGAAAAAAAGCCCTTATGAGTAATAGATTTGCTGATAATCTAAAGATAAAAAATAATTCGGATACAAAAGGCCCTGGTATCTAGTTTAAGGGTTAAAATTTAATTATGCAAATGCATTATGGAAAAAAATATTACAAGACTGCTGATTTAAAAAAAAATAATTATTTCAAAAAGTGAAAATACATAGACAACCAGACAATGTGTATTAGGTGAAAAAGGAAAAATTTGTCTTAAAAAAGAAATATTTCTTGGTTTAAAAATTATTATTTATGTCTTTACAAGTAAAAAATAATTAGTAAAAGAAGTAATTTGATGAATTCTATATAAATATGAAATATCATAATTATTTAGAAAGCATAATTACCTTGAATGGCTTTGCATAATTGCATCTTCTCGATTGCCTTTGAGGCGCTTGCTCAAATCTCCCTCAAGGTACGGTAATGAACAATTTGCGCTCTCATCGTCCATAAGATTCGTCATGTCTCGTAAATTTAACTCCATTTCTGATTGGACGAAATCGTTCAGTTTTGGTACGTCCGTCAAGGACGACGTTTTGCATTCACCGTGATCCTCTACATGTCTCGTCTTATATCGCTCCGGTAATTTCTTCGATGAGCTCCTTATACGGCTATCGTCTTGCAGATCGGAAGCGGAAGTGGCCCTGGACGAATTCAAAGACGTCTCGCGCGGTGTTCCCTCCGTGTAGTAAGTCCTAACCGTGTCCTCGTGTAGGAGTCCTTGATCATTGCCCGAAAAGAAGCTGGAATGTTGCTTCTCGTCGTCTATAGTTTGTTCGCCGTAGCGCAGACTATAGTCCGTTGGTTGATCCAAGTCCGTTTCGGCATAATCGCTGAATAAATTATCATCGGGACTGCGAACGATCGTTGCGGGAGATATCGCTTTCTGAATACTATTTAACGCGTCGTGTTGAAGCAATAGAACTTTTTCCGCGTATACATCGCCAAAGCTCATGCTTTCTTTCATCGGAGAAACGTCGGACAGATAGGAGGCCGGTTTCAAACTATTGGTTGCATTCGCGGTTACGGTTGCTCGTCGATAATCCGATTTAGCGCGAACAGTCGCTTCGACTTCCTCAGAGACGCTGGACTGACTACCAGCCTTGGACGAAGATGATACGCTCTGATCGATCAGAGACATGTTGTTCTCGATGGAAGAGTGCAACGAGGTCTGAGAGGGTTCTTGATTAGGTACTGCAGCCCACGATATGGTAGAATTCGTGCATCTCAGTTCGTTCATATCAAAACCGTCGGATGGTCTTAGTTGTTCTGGTATTGCGTTTTTGTAACGCAAGGTGTATTTCCTTTCGGAGGAAATGGCTCTTGCGTGAGCGTTGCCGCACACATCGTTGTTACTGAATCCGACAGCGGAATGCAGCGATGAAGATTGCTGCTTAATCTGCGAGTCAGTGGGCGATATGCCGTTCAGAACATGACGATTCACCCGTTCGAACATGGTGTCGGAATGAGTGCTCGTCACAGAACGCATCGAGTCTCTACTCTCGCTCCTAGCGATTCCGTTGCATTTAGCGGTGGACGTGCTGGGCTGACTGTGCAATTGATAGGAGCGCAAGCCGTGAGCGTTGATGCCAAGAAAACTGTGGTCGAGTTTGAATGTGAACTTATCGTCCTTGTTGGTCGGCGATGTGCTCGGCTCGATGTTATCACATGTTTCGGCCAGATTCTGATCTATTTCCTGCTCCAAAGCCCGCTGCCTACGGGCAACCAGGCTTGGTAGAGTTGACAATCCCAATCCACGAGCGGTGGAATCCAAATGGACAAGATTGTTACAACCGGGTCTGGCACTCAGTAGATTTTTCAAGGCCGCGCTAGAACCCATTGAGATCATCTTATGCTTGGAATGAACGAGACTGCGCAGCATCGGTACAGCTCCCAGATCCCAAAGGAGACGTTGATCCTGGGGACATCGCGCGGACAGATTCCAGAGCGCTCCGCAGGCATTGCTGACCACTGTTAGGCTGGGCGATCTTAGCTGCTGCAAGAGAACTTGCAAACAGCCTCTTTCTCTCACGATGGCTCGATAATCCTCTCGCACCGCCACATGGCTCGACACATTTCTCAGAATACCGCCAGCGTTTTCAACTATCGCAAGTGTCTTGGACGGCGCTTTGTAACTCAATGTGTCTACAAGAAAGGCTAGCGCGCCGTCCACGGCGCAGATATCCACCTTGTTCGTGCTGCAGTGGGCTGACAAGTTCCACAAAGCGGACAAGATCGATTTGAGTGTGGACTCTTTACGACCTTCCATAGCGGCTTTCATCAAGCCTGTCACCGCACCTACTTCCCTCAGAGTCTGCTTGCTACTGCTGTCAGCACGCCAGGACAGATTCCTCAAAACACTCGCCGTTACCTGTCTGAGATCGTCGCTAGGACTTCTCAGTTGCGAGACTAACGCCTTCATGAATTCCTTGAAGGAGCAGAGCAACGCCTTATTATTGCCGTCGCCAAAAGTCAGATTGGTCAACGCCATTCCCGCGTATCGTCGTAACGTAATACAGTTCTGATCGTCGCTGTCGCTGCCATGGGCCAAGTGATCCATCTCAATGAGTTCCGCGACCGCGTGGAGGCCACCCAGCTGACACATCGCGTGACGATGAGCTTCGTCGAAGGACAGTTTCATAAGTGCGGCTATCGTCGCTGCAGGGTGTCCCCTCTCAAGGTCGTCTGCAGGATGACCCCGTTCTAGGGATATCCTCAGACTCTGACAATAGTCGCGCAGCTGCTCGAGGAATCGGAGTACACGCGCCTCCCGGCGACCAGCTCTCTCGTCGCTCTTAGCATGCACTACATTATGCAACGCCTGCATAGCTCTATCCCGGGTGTCGGGATTCTGTCTGGGTGCGTGGATCAACTGTACCAATAGCGGCAAGCAGCCGGACTGTCTCATCACCAGGCAGCTGTCTATAGAGGTGCTCATAGAGAGCAGAGTTGTGCTCATGTCATCCCGGCCGTTCTTCTCGAGCATGCCCAGTAGATTATACACTACGTCCACCTTGGCACCTAATCGCCGATGGCCTTGTAGTTCCGCTGAATTGCCCTCGAGACCCGCGGAGTTCGACGATGATGAAAAACTCATCACGCTGGCCACGTCCTATATGCGGAAATAGATTTTCACGCAATGTTTTTATTTTTCCAAATAACACACAAACATCAAAAGAATACCCCGATTTCTCAGACATCTTTTTAGACTGCTCTTAGACTCTTTTTGGAATTCTGTGTTATTTAGATCTACATATGCCGAGTGTTTAAAAACCATCGTTCTTCCAAAACCATCGAGTGTCCTTTTAACTGTATTAAAAGGACAGACGATGCTTTTGCGATACCCCGTATGCGCACAAATCGCAATACGCCGTTATAATCGTTCTACTTACATTGTGTGCAGCGAGTGATGTGCTCTGCTGGGCCGGAAAGCCAATCTGCTGATTAGCCCATACGTCTCTTCTGATGGGCCACGTTCCGCGATACGAAGACGGCAGCCTGTGGCTAAGCAAGGAGGTGCTATCCTGCTTAGCTTCCTCTTCGCTGCTGCCATCCTCGTTGTAATGTTTACTCCTTCTCAGATAGAACTATAACGCAAAAGATTTTTTTTCGGTTTCCATTCTCATATCGCGCGCGAGAATAGATTTTTTGCGACTTTATCGACACGATCTTTTCCGTGACGGTTTCTATATGTTCAGGATCGACATATGATACGATATATGCTGCCATTTTATACGCTAATATCCGATGATTTTTCCGAAATAATTTGTGATTTATAATATTTTGTCGATATGAATTTAGCTGATGAAGACTAAGTATAGTCGAAACGTTCATGTAATTTTCTTGTATTATTAATTATATAATTTTTCTATCTTTCTAACACCTGTATATGCTTGATTATTTGGCCTATCTTTTATTTATTGATTTGTGATTTCGTTTATGAACATCGTTAGCTTCACTTAAACGCCCCCGCTTCAAAGTCTGTTTTACATTTGCGAATCGTCAATTCTCCCCGTGCCGGATAACATATACAGAAGGGAACGTACCGCATCGTGCTCGGAGCTTGAAATTTTCAACACGTGCGCAAATGCGGATGAATAGGGAAGCGATGCAGCACAGACGCATCGTAGAGGGTGACGACTTAAAGGGCCAGGCCCAGCGAAAGAGAAAGGATGGAGCGACTACCGAGTCTCAGGGGAAGAGAGGAGTTTTATGTACATGTGCGCAGAGAGGGAAAACGAGAGAGAGAGAGAGAGAGAGAGAGAGAGAGAGAGAAGAGAACGGCGGTGGAGGACAGTGCGAGACAGAGACGGAAGTTGAGAGCTCCCCGTAAAATCAATACGGGATACGTTAGTGAAGGTGTATATACTCGTGCGCCACGAGCACAAGGCAATTCGTACGACAGTGGTTTTCAACCTTTGTTCTTTTTACACAGAGACTTACTTTTATCACAAATAAAAAAAAAACAGCGACACAACACGAGGAGAATTACATTGCGATCTAATTTTTGTATCATTAAAGTTGTATTCGGAAGCGTGATAACATATGTACGATGAAAATAAACAATTAAAAGAGTAATAATCCTTGTCAGATTGAGTGTTTATAATGCTATCGTTAACTTTTGCTATGCTTCTAAGCAATTAAAAATGTTCTACGTTTGAAATCTTAATCCTAATCGTTCTGTAATTGAAATTCAGATTTTTATTTAACTTCGAAATAAATGTGCAACTAGCATAGTCTAAATGAAACATTTCAACAATTTAAAAAGAATAAATAACACATTTCGTCTTGAGCGTATTAATGGCGTACTGCTGATTCAACGACGGTATTAATATCGATATAACAAACAATATACCACGTAAACCATTTTAACTATACAACTCGAATTGATTTACAACAAACACTGACGTCGCGCCGCGGCAACAAGCTTTACTCTTCATGCCACTGTACCAGCGAATATAAATCTTAAAACCATTCATATTTATATATTATATTTATTATATTTATACTTACGTATAAATATAAATATACTAGGAATACTTTACGTACTCGCTGTCACATAGAAAAAAAAGGAGCGCGCTCCGATAACAGGCGAAAAAGATGTTACCTCGGGACTCGGCGTCGACGAGCGTCGTTCGTCCTCCTCCTTGGTTTCCGGCTCCATGGCATCCTCCTTGCTGGTCTCAGCAACGAGAGGAGGATCCGGGTAAATACGCGGCGGCCTCGACACGGCGGCATCGACAGCGACGGCGCCCTTCGCAGCGGCGCATCTCTGTGTGGTGGCGGCGGCGACGACGGGGTTGAACGACGCTACTGCGGCGTCGGAGGCCGAGTCCAGCCTGCGCGATGCCAGGGATGGCGGCGGCGACTGCCGTCCTTTCTGTACACCCCATGCGCCGGCGACGCCTTCCACCCCAATGCCCGCCGCCGCCGCCGCCGCCGCCGCCGCCGCCGCCGCCACCGTTGTCGCCGACGACGAGCCGCACGACACGCGGCTCTCCGTCGCGCGCAGTCTATCCCGGCGGGTTTCCGCGTTTTCCTGAAAAGAAAAGAGGAAAGGGAAAATAGTGGATACGACGGTGAGCAAAAACAGTGAATGCGTAAGGAGAAAAAAGATCCGAGAGATCTTACTGGATTTCCAAGATTCGAAGCTTCGTGAAAAAAAAATCGAGTTTTTGCCGCACGACGAAAACTCAAAGTAAATTTAACAAGATATAGATTTAAGATGTTTATTTATATATCGATTAATCGATTAGCAGATATCTCTCAACATAATTTTTCTAACAAAAATAATGATATGACGGACTCAGTATGATTAAAAATCAAAAGAAAAACATAAGGGGCTATGAGCCAAGTTGGATTTTAATGCTAATTGTATTGTGGTGTTATATAAATACAAACGTTTCGACCTATATTAGATCATCTTCAGTGTCAAATTATAAAACAAATGTATCGGTGTGACGTCAACTTATTTGAGTCGCTGTTATACGTATAAAAACACACAGACGTGATTTATAATAAATAATAAATCTGCGTAATGTTGTCCAATGTGTAAAAAATTGTGTAGGAAGCAAAACATTTTGAGATGCCTGAGATTAGATTGCGACCCTCCTCTACAGCATGTAGTAATCGAAATGTATAGTTAACTAAGAAGAGATCGACACAATCCATTGTAGAGGTAAATTATAATGTTGATCGCTTGGCAGTAGCTTTTCAAAAAGTTAGTATAATTTTTGGTAATTATGCAGATCGAAGTCCCCACCTTGAATGACCTTGATCTTGATATATGTTGTCAAGGACACCCTCCTGAGTGACCCTCCGAAGGTTTTAGTCCGCGCTCGTTTTTTTTTTCATTAAAAAGTTATTAACACACACGCACGCA
>NJRP01000223.1:304059-323518 GCA_003063835.1 Aphaenogaster floridana | reverse complement strand
AGAGAGAGAGAGAAAGAGGCGATAATTAAATATAAAACAATAACTACGTAGCGCGCGAAGGAAGAGCTTTTAAGCCCGCGCGAAGCGCGGGCGAAAAAGCTAGTAGAATTATAAAATTCTATTTGTTTAGTTCTATCTATAAATTATAAATTTCTATTTGTTCTATTTATATTTTATGGAATTCTATTTATGTTTTATATAGTTTTGTTCTATTCTATTTTTTTAGATGTACTTATACATAAATATAATTTTAATTATACTGTTTTTTATATTTTTTAATCCCTTTAAAACTTCCTTAATAATCAATTCACGAACAGGCGAAACTCCATCTTTATCTTTGCACTAGAGTCCTGCATAATGTATATTCCTGCATACATAATTGTAATGTGTAAGACAATTAATCGCAAATATCAATGTGTACATGCGTGCGTGCAGTGCGCGCGTATTAATGCATAGTGATATCACTAAAAAAATTTATCAAAGTTATTATATTATCCAAAAAATCATTGAGAAAGCAGTTTCGTAGGTATATTAGCTCACGTTTACGCGTGATTCATGCATTCCTACGTAGAGAGGTAATAAAAACTCGCCTCCGATCAGATAATACCAATATCGAAACCTAAATACTAATAGTCTATCGCGTTCAGTCACGCATCTTTTTTCTATCTAGAACAGTGACTCTTGATATTTGGATCCGGTTTAGATCGATGATAATGTCATCGAAATTATTCAAATCTTGCAAAGAAATTAGACGATAAAAACAAGATAATCCTTTGAATCTGCATCTCCTTTTGCATGCGTAATTAGAGAACGTTGAACTCTGTAAATAAGCAAAAGTGAACGCATCTCCGCTATTATTCGCAGATAGACTTTCACTATTTTCTCCGGCGTTCAGATATCCAATAAAATTACGCGCGATTTTCCAAAACGGCAATATAGGTACTTGAGATAACTAAACTAGACTAACGAGGCTGTCGATAGTAATTACGGGTATAAAGTTGGTGAATTTATATTTCTCAATAGTCGATCACACTTGCCGCACATGCCTTCTGTACAACGTGTACTTTTCGTATTAGAAAGATAATCTCTGTTCTCCACAACGAGACGATCATGCGATACGATCGAACGATCTGCTAAATCGCAAAAACGGAAACTAATAAGACAAAGCGAGAATTTATTTATAGCTTTCACAGCGGTATCGCCCGTTTCCTTTCTCTCGCGAACTCATTAACCGGCGACCGGAAAACTTACGATTCACGATCGGAAAGATACGCACGTCTAATGCCAATAAAGATTCGCGCTGCCATCGGGAGTCGCGAGACATGTCCGCAAGATAACTAACAAGCTGCTTAATCGTCGCGATTTACTTGTAAGCGCCTTTCGTGTACGGCATGGCACAGGTAAGCGGAATTCGGCTTATTGAACCGCGCACCGTTGCGAGGCGATGCGGATGATGCGTCGAGATAAGAGGGCCGTTTAAGAGGGACGGATCCGACAGTTTAATGACGTCGTAATTGGCGAAGTGACTCACTCAATTGCGATCGCGGAGCAGATAGATAGCCGCTTTTGCGATGATGCTGCGCGCGTCCGTATATTATTTATACTTCATCCGACTCGAAATTATTATTATTATTATTATTATTATCGTATTATCATGTAAGACGTATCGTTATTAATGATACCCAGAAAAGGTACTGTGTCATTATCAATTGTGAATCACGAGAATTATCCGTAAGGAGTCGATAATTTTCGAAGAAAAGATAGCAATTTGAGATAAGCGATTAAGCGCGTAATTTTTATGATTTAATTTTTGTCTTTAGGAGTAACGATAATTATCGCTTGGAACAAGCGGTGCACGGAAAGCAGTTTTGTGGGCCACGAATTTCATTTCTGACACGACCAAGCGAGGAAGTGTATTTTAGTCACGAACGGTTTGTGTACGGCGTACGCGCATAAACTACGCGCGAGCGCCTCACGGACGTCTTCACGCTCGAAGGTGTCTTTTTGTCATCGTACACGTTATCTAAGACTGCGTTAAATAAGCGCTTCCGTTCGAGACATCTAGACAAATGTTACGCTACAAATGTTACGTGTTTTTCGCAAGCGCAGTTGTGCCGCATTGTTTCCCCTCGCCTCGGTCTCGGCTTTAATCGTGGGAAATCGAGTGACAAAGCGGACGATATCGCGTCACAAATTACCGACGTTTCCAAGAAAGATGTTTTACGCGGTCAAAAATTTACGCGAATTTTTATCCAAAATGTTCGAAATGGAAATAATTTCGAGCATTATATGCTCAAACAGCTTACAATTACAACCTTATGCTTTACTTGCGTATACGTAGGGGAGAGTTGCGCCGAATGCGTACCACTTAAGCTATTTTTTATTATATTTCCTATTTGGTACTGATTTGTACGCAAATAAACGTTGGAAATTGTAACTTGATGTTTCAGGCACCTATTGTTACAGGTTTAACCTTTTATCAATAACAAATTAATTTGTTATTGATAAAAGTCTTTTTGTAACATGCTGCAAAAGATACGATTTAGACAACCGGTCGCCTAAATCGTACCTACATTGAGAAAAAAATTTGTTGAAAAATGCAAAATGTGTTTCATCCAACTAAAATATTTAGTCCGAATTAGTTGGTTTAACTGAACATAAGCTGAATTAACTAATTCTTGAGTTAAAAAATTTGATGGGGTTAACATGAACGAACTATACCTTTTTTAATGCAACTTAATAATTGTTGAATCAACCATTGGATCAACAACAATACAAATTTAATCCGTATAACCAATTTTTTTCTTAGTGTATGCGTCTTCTAAATCATACCTCCTTGAAAGTAACAAATTTATGAATAAAAATAATTAAAAACAATATTAATAAAAGGAATCATTACCTAATACCTATTTTATTAATAATTTATCAAAAAAAGGATCAAGTATCTAATAATTAATAAATAATAACAATAATAAAAAGGTAAGGACGTCGCAATAAAACTGGCTAAAATTTATTTTTGCAATTGACATTTGTATTCATATAAGTACACTGATAAAAATCAATGCGAATTTACAAAGGAAATTTATTTATTTCTTTGTAAATTTACTGAATTTTTATAATTTTTTACTTAATATTTGCATTTTCTCTTGTTTCAATTAAAAAAACAGAAATATTATGAAAAATTAATTGAATCTGATATTTTTACAGATGATTTGTAAATTAGCTTCCGGGGTATTGCTAAGTTCATACATAACATTACATACATGTACTTAAATTTCACTTCTGTACAATAAATTTACAGTCTGGCGTGGGATTTTAGTCTCAGTAGCGTGAGAGTATCACAGTATTTCAGTCAAGTGGAGTGTGCGCATTGAGAATATAATCATCCTACACTGATAAAAATTTGAACGTCATTTTACTGTGAGAATCGGTAGTCATTTTTAACCATTGATTTACACAGTTAAAATACAGAGTGATTTGATTCTATTCACAGTAAAATGACGTTCAAATTTTTATCAGTGTAGGATGATGATATTCTCCATGCGCACACTCCACTTTACTGAAATACTGTGATACTCTCACGCTACTGACAATGAGATTAAAATCCCACGCCAGACTGTAAATTTATTCTACAGAAGTGAAATTTAAGTACATGTATGTAATGTTATGTATGAACTTAGCAATACCGGAAGCTAATTTACAAATATTTTGTAAAAATACCAGATTCAGTTAATTTTTCATAATAGTTCTGTATTTTTAATTGAAACAAGAGAAAAAAAAATGCAAATATTAAGGAAAAAAAACTATAAAAATTCAGTAAATTCACCAAGACATAAATAAATTTCCTTTGTAAATTCGCATTGATTTTTATCAGTGTACGATATAGAAAGTCTTATGATGGTACAATTTAGGAAACTCGATCGATTTTATAAAAATATCGATTTAATTTTTATAATAATTGCAAATATGTACATACAATAAACGTAAAATATTCTGCAATAAACCTTAGAATATAATTGTATGATTACATTTTATCAGCTATATAAATTGATCAAAAATTAATCAGTTGTACCTAATTTTTTTAAGTGTTGTTAGTACGCA
This sequence comes from Aphaenogaster floridana, assembly GCA_003063835.1. Lineage (NCBI taxonomy): Eukaryota > Metazoa > Arthropoda > Insecta > Hymenoptera > Formicidae > Aphaenogaster > Aphaenogaster floridana. Next base: position 319,417 of record NJRP01000223.1, on the reverse strand, counting down.
CAAAGCAAGATGTAACCTGTTCAATTTATGTCTATATTACTCATTTCTTATTTATTTCATATTTTTGTTACTAAATATTGCTTATATTAAGTAATAATATAAAATATTGATGAGGTATGGATTTAGACGACCGGTACGCATTCAGCAACTCTCCCCTATAATAACACGATTTAAGACGGCGAGACACGTAAAATACTAGAAAATTCCAAAATGGTGAAGAAATGTTTTCGGAAAGCAATTTGGAGAGTTCAATATTGAAAGGCAGGTAGAAAACAGAGCGTGCCGATCAGTGATGCGAGAACGACGAAAGTAAATTTCCGGTCGGTGCTTTGAGAGGTGTCGCGATGCGCCCTGTTTGCAAGGAGATCTGTATTCGTTTGAATTATCCTAATTGCTCAAATGTCCGGAGAGCTCAAAGCAAATGCGAACATTAGACGAATTTCATATTGCTTTGGAGAGAGGAATTGCAATCCCCTTAAAATCGAGATTTGGAGATCAGAACGAATAGAAGAGGTTTTCTATTTTCGAATATTATTAGCCACAAAATAATAATTTCTAGTTAATAATATAATACCGTGAATATATATCAATTTGTTTATGTCAATAGATTTTTCTATTCTACTGCATATATTATTCCCGTTATTATATGTTATTATAAACGCATATTTCATCTATTCCACGTAAAGTGTTGATCGATAGTCTTAAAAATCCGTTCGCATATTTAGAATGATATACCAATATGTAAAAGATATATAAATATAATATATATATGTCATACGTCGATGCAGCTATTGTTTGAGAGCTGACATTTCAATGGCGACGACCTAGTTCACGTTCCATTCTCGTCGAGACGCTTCGCTTAGACTAATCACCTTTTCGTTCCTCGGCGAATCGCCGAATTCCTCGGCAAATCGCGCGATAGCCGAGCAGTTGGCGGCCGATACTCGCCAATTATTCTGCAGCGTCTCTACCTCCCGCATGCCGATCTTCCGCTCCTTGTCGAGGACGTCGATGGCAGCGGCGACGGTGCCGCGGCCCTCCATAATCAATCTCTGCCGATTTCTTTCCGTTTTGACGATCTTCTGGTTTTGCGAGGCGGCGGCCGCGAACTGGCCGGTGCGCGGAAGCGGGATCATCGTGGCGGTTGATCCACGGTTACGAAGATCCGGCTCGCCGCTATCACCGCCGCCGCCACCGCTTCTCGAGGACTCCCTGCGTCCTCCTGGAGCACTTCCGCTGTCATCGCCGCCACCTCCACCACCTCCTCCGCCGCCTCTCAACAGCTGGTCGCGATTTTCACCCGGCATCTCTCGCCGCGTCTCGAATTCAGTCTCATGGAACATTCACTCGTTTAGGGATCGTTCGTCTTCTCCAATCTCGACGTTCGCGCATTGAAAAATTAATCGGACACTCTCTAACGGGTGGCGCTCCTTTCTCTCTCTATCTCTCTTCTCTGGAAAGATCTCTCTCGTTATCGATCCTATCGAGACGAGAGCAGACGGCCGTTCGTCCCGTAAGAGAACCGACGACAACGCACTGATTATCACCGATTACTCGTCGATCCGATCGGCACCGATTCGCTGATCCGCGACGACCGGAGACGTCGGAGATGCGTAGTTCCTCGTGCGAACCGTTTCTTCTAGCGACAGCGGCTTAGAGACGACGGCGGCTCCATCGTGTATCATCGGACGTCGGGTGCACCGGGACGCATGCGCTGAACCAAAGATTTTCAAAATGTCCCTCTGGCATTTCAGCCGCCGCCGCCACCACCACCACCACCACCACCACCACCGCGACCCACGAGTATCCTCGATGCGGCGCGCCCTCCTCCCGCCCCCCGCCCTTCGGTACGTCGCGCGAGTTTCCGCGAGTGCAATTAGTCGCGCGTTCTAATCAAGTGGATTGCGTCTCATCCGCCCGTCGCGGGTACATCACTCGGAGTGTATCTTCTCTTCGTCTCTGAGATGGTAGTGCCGCGCGACAATCGATAGCTCAAGGATCACGAGGTCCGCATGAAGGACGGATGCCGCCGTTTTTGGAAACGGATATTGAAACGCGTGCAACTCGGACTTGTAATAGAGACGTTCATCTTCTTCGACATAATTATTAGTTTATCAATTTTTGATCCGGCAGATACAACAGTCGTACATAGTTCGTGTGATCAATTGTTGTCACATTCAAAAACGCAATTCGAATCGACAGTAAAATAGTCAACCTTTTCCTAATTTTTAAGGCCTCCTGAACACTCACACCACTACTGTATCTCAGATTGTGACGTCAGAAGTGAGAAAATGCATAACATAAAAATTCTTGCAAGATACATTAAAATGGAAATATTTTTTAATAAAATAACATTTGTAATATCGATAGAACAAACTTGTAAGATACCGAAGCTTCTCATTTTGTTTCGTTAATCAATAAATAATTATATAATCAAATGATATATAAATAGTTGACTCTCGATAAGATCAAATAACAAAGCATAAAACGGCAATTAAGAGTCAAGCGCTGGCGACAGTGCGCAATAGATAAAATATAATGTTCTTTAATAAAAAATCATGATATAACAATAAAAACGATATTCTTCAATAAAAAATCATGATGTAACAATAAAACCGGACGTTTCGACTCATTTTCGAGTTTTTATCAAATATAATTATATATCTGGAATTGAATTGTGCCAAAAAAAAAACGAAACGAGCTATGACAACTGTCAAATTAATAATATATTAATGCTGAAGTAATTGAAAATAATATTTATTACGTGTCTATGTGATCGTTGCACATACCATGAAGAAATTATATTAAGGCTGCTGAACACTCACCACTACTATCCCAGATTGTGACAGCAGAAACGAGAAAACACATAATAAAAATTCTTGCAAAATATATTAAAATAGAAATATTTTCAATAAAACAATATTTGCGATCGGTAGAATAGACTTATAAAATATACCGAATACTCCCTTTTTATTTCAGGAAGGAATTAAATCATATTTTTATTTCTATATATTTGTATATAGAATGATTTATATAGAAATAAAAATATGATTTAATTTCTTCCTGAAATAAAAAGAGAGTATTTGGTATATTTTATAAGTCTATTCTACCGATCGCAAATATTGTTTTATTGAAAATATTTCTATTTTAATATATTTTGCAAGAATTTTTATTATGTGTTTTCTCGTTTCTGAGATAGTAATGGTGAGTGTTCTCTCAGCAGCCTTAATATAATTTCTTCATGGTAAGTGCGACGATCACATAGACACGTAATAAATATTATATTATTTTCAATTACTTCAACATTGTACTCTTCAATTCGTTATTTGTTACGATCCTAAAAGATATGAATAAAAACTGGCGTATGTCACGCTGGTAATTCAATTTCGGTATAACCAGCGCACATTCAGCTGACACTCGGAGCGCATCCGCGAAAGGTGAAGAAATTTTATCAAAATTTTTTCTCTCCGAGACGAAGATGTCGCGCGCGTATTCGGAGCTTCAGAAGAAACGACGAACAGGCACTTCCCGTCACGAGGATCACCGCTCCGTTTAAAACGGAGAAACAGACAACGCGAAAGACTTTGATCGTTCCTTTCCCCTTTCCGTTCGATCCACCACCCCCGTGTGATATATTGCATGTGTCAACGTCTCGTCGTTGCGCGTGCCATTTATAGTTGTACGCAGTTGCCCATTCGCGCGGCCCACACGCATGTCTCGCGTCGTGCGTTTCGCAAATCCGTGGCGCCGCCAATGCGACTATTGTCCATTTCTACCAATGTAGATTAACTTTAATCTCGGTTTAACTTACTCTTTTTTTACTCTTAACTTACTTTATCTTTTTCTAATTCTTAGAACTAGAAAAAGATAAAAAGGAAGCTAAACCAAGATTAAAGTTAATCTACATTGGTAGAAATCAGAGTTGGGTAAGTTAGTCCTTTTTGTTAACTAACAATAAGTTAAGTAAGTTAAGTTAAAGTTAAAGACTTATTAAATTAATTTAGTTATGTTAAAAGTTGCACGAACAAAACACTAACTTACTTAAAAGTTGCGTTAAGATGAAATTAATTTAAGTTAAATTAAAAATTAATTTTGAGAGAGAAAAGCTTTTTTTATGTTAAATTAAAATATTATAATTTTTAAAAATTAGATTACTTTAAACAAAAAAACAATTACAATATGTATTATCGAATAAATTGAATATTTTATTTGTAAATTATGAAATAACAAAGAAATATTGTTTTTTAAAAGAAAATGCATTTTTTATTTATGAAAAATTAACCAATAGTTAAAGAATTACAGATAGAAATAGTGATTATTAGATAAATATTAATAATTATCATAAAAAACATTTTTATTGCACATTATTTAAATAAAATTTCAATTAACGCGAAACAGTGCTTTTAAATCAACTTTTTTTCTCTTTCTTTTTAAAATTTAAGGGAAATGCAAGTAAACGTGTACTTATAGGGGAAGGCATAACACCCATTACAATCATTGGACTTTTCTGAATGTTTAATGTTTAAAATTTTATAGGAAAAAGAAATATTGATGTTCGGAAAGATTTTAAAAAATTTTACTTAGAAAAAAGTTAATAAGTTAAAGTTAATATGTTTTAAAAAATAGCTAATTAAAGTTAAAAGTTAACTCATTTGAAATTAACCAAGTTAAGCTAAAAGTTATTAACTTTTTAACTTTATTACTTAACTTCTAACTAATTAACTAGTTACTACCCAACCTTGGTAGAAATGGACATATGACGCGTGCATGTCGCGCGCGCTAACAGACACCCGTGTATTCGCGCGTCACGCTTCCACGTATATGGTTTTCCCTCGAAGGTCGATTATCGCGTTCCCTTCGATACGCAGATAACCGCCGGGATCGATCGGATCCGGAATTGCCGGACTAGCGCAACGCCGCATATATCTTCCTATTCCCGGTTGACGGAATACCGATGCTTTGCGCATTTTGCGGTACCTTAACCGGCAACGTGTTCGTACTCAAGCGATCCTCTGTCTGAATCCTCTGCTCTTCGCGGAGTATGAATGGTATTCCTTATCGATTCATCGCCTTAGAGGAAGCGCTGGCAGAAAGATGGGGAAACGCATCAGGAAAGAAATACACTTAATAAATTTCACTTCTATTTTCCATGTAGAATCGCAATTTAGATCGAGATAAATAATTGCTAAGTGGAACTAATGAATTCGGACTATTGGAATACACACTATTCAACTCTAAATAAATAGTTCTGGATAAATCAATTCCAATTTGCCACATTGAATACGCAGCATTGAATACACAGTTAAAAATACGAATCTAAATAATTTTCTAAATAACGATGGCAAACAGCGGATCACGAGCGAAGCCGTCGGTACTGTCGAGGAACGCGCGAGTATCGGCGACTGAAGACGCGTACGAATGCGTGAGTACTGCAACGCGCGGCAATTAAAGGGAAATCGACGGTGGTTCTGGTGGAAGATTCCGTGATCCGCAAGAAGAGACGAAAAGGAGAAACGCGTAGAAAGGAAACCGGCAGCTCCGAACGGCAGAAACGTCGCCGATAGTTCTACCCGATCGGACCTGACGCATACACACTCACGATTGACGGTCGAACGGCCGTATTTCGCGTCTCGCTCCGACTCGCAGACGCGTCGAAGCGATTAGACATCGGGAACTGGTCGCGGCGTGGCGACCGACTTCGGCCTCGACCGAATCGCGAATGGAACAGTTTCTTCCGTCGCGGGATGATCCATCATCGGCGCGCGAGACTCGAGGCGGAAACTCGGAGCGTGGAAAAACTCCGGAAGTCTTCCTCGCCGTTAACGAGGCTGCACCGCGTCGACTTCTGAGAGCGTACGGACAGCGGAGCTGCACGATATAGGAGAGTGTTGGAGCGGCTGAAATAAACTGGCGTAGGTTAGGGGATCGAGGAACAGCTGGGCTCGGCCTGGGCTGTTGCACGCCATCACTGACTCACTCGAATCTATCCCCCCCTTTTCTTGCCGGTTTGTCCGTTCTCTCGCTCCTGCTTCCGTCTCTTCGAGGTCGGCTTCGTTGCTCCTCGGTAATCGCTTCTCCCTACTCCCCCTCTATATCTTTCTCTCTCCCTCCCCCCTCTCTCTCTCTCTTTCTTTCTCTCTTTCTGGTCTACGCAACTATCTTTTCTTCTTTCCGTCTAATTAGAAAGATGTCTGTCTCCACTGCAGTCTTTCCTTCGCCGGGGGAATACACTTTCTGACACTCTTGACATCTCAAGATTGGTTCAGATTAAATGACAAATTGTTTATTAGCGACAACTCAGAGGAACAACTCGCGAGACGCTCTGCTTACGATATATGTACGTCTGGACGTGAATCTGTGTGATTTATGCTTCTTATTATGTCTTCTCCCGTCTGGGGAATATCCTCCACCGACTCGAGCTTCGCCGCGATTTAATGAGAAATTATTTCCGACGTCTTAGAATGGCACTCTCGAGATGCTCCGATATCACCTTATTCCGTATAAAAGATCGCTTTTCTGTAAAACTCTCAAATATTTAGACTGCCTTCACATGGAGCGTACTTTGCGTTCTGCGTAACTTGCGCACCCAATCACAAATCCGCAATTCCGTTTTATTATCTACTGGAAAACTAACGATAATGCGTGATTGGCTAGCGACGCGCAAAGTACGCTCTATGTGAAAGCAGCCTTACGCTTGACCAAATAATAACCCATGCATCGATCGTCTCACAAATAAAATTATACAATATTAAATAGATATTGATGCATCTCATATTGAAATAACGAGAGAGCAAATCTGAAAGTATCTCCTTCCTTCGTTTTCTACCTACAAAATAATCGTACCAGCGCCAAAGTACCGATTAAGTTAATCATGTAATCGCAAGCTTTTTCATACACAATGTCCCTAGTATCTTAATAAATCATCGAAAAACTATAATTATCCGATTGATCGCGCCTCCGTGTATTTTACTTCTATATGAATTATCGTGTTCTTCGCGTGGGAGATTATCAACGAGCTTTCCTCCAGTGTATCTAATCGGCAGAATCCTTCCTTTCACTGCTTCTTGCTGCTCTATCTATCGCGGACGACCGTCGAGGGGCTCTCTTCATGTCTATCTAATCAGGAAACCGCGGTATTCCACTTCTCCTCTTCAGCGATCACGCATTTCATTAACCGAATGGACCTTCATTGCTGTTAGGTGGATAACAATCTCATTCTCTCGACGAGGAAGTTTCTAATTGATGTGAGAGGAAGAGAGGAAGAGGCATGAAAGTGACTCCGGAACCGTACGGTAATGAATGGAATTTGTGTAGCAGATTAATACGTAGCATTTCCGCGAGCCGATATGCGTACGAAGCGATGAAAACCGTCGATAAACTGCTTCGTAAGTCGCTCGATTGCAAAAAGCTGCTGTACAATATCGCGTGCAGTGCGCGAGAGTGTGCGAAGGATAAATGGCACATATTTTATAAACTTATACCGCGATATGCAACATGGGACTTCCTAACCGCAAAATAAAAAAAAGGATGCAAAGATTGCGTCGATCTGCATTGGCGTAAGTTTCTACTTAAATTTCATAAATGTGTATCAAATATATACATTATCCAATGCAGCATATCGAAAAGTTTGTAATAGATACACGGTAACCAGATATACGGTGATCTCTCTGCATATCGTTTTGTTTATCTTGACGTCTCGCTTGCAGAAATTCTGAGACATTAGATATTATCCGCATTGTTCCCGTTCCTGATTCGATGCGGTATCGCGCACACGCAATGTTATTTGTATTATGCAAACCGGTCGCCGCATAGATTATCTCTCCGATATTTCATAGATTATCATCTTCGTCATCGTTTTTGGCAGCCGGCAAAATTCACGAAATATTCCCGCAAGAATCTCGAACACGCAAATTAGTGTAACGCATTTAAAGTCTGTTCCACAATAGCTTTGGCTTAATTTCTGAAAAAAAAAATTATTTTTTTACAAAATAAAAATATGACGTTAAAGTAGGTACTCTTAAAGGGGATCCTAACGCCGTCTGTTTTATCGACATTTTTAAATTAAAATAATTATCTTTTAATTGGCTTTATAAAAATGCAAAACTCTTATGCAGAATTAAAGTACGTACGAAAATCTATAGGACTGGCGAGCCCTCACAATCCCCAGACATTAATTGAAAATGTTTGGGCTCTTGTAAAGCTAAGACTTCGAGGTAAACGTGTATTTACATTGAAGCAGCTATCTCGCAAAATTAGGAAAATGTAGAAGTCACAATCTCTAGATTACGCGGAAAATAGATATCAGGCTGTACTCGCTAATAATGGAGATTATACAAAATATTAAGTAAGTGCGCCGTAGTGCTTTAAGAGTACTTTAACGTCATATTTTTATTTTATATAAAAAAATAATTTCTCTTTCAAAAATTACGCCAACGCTATTGCGGGACAGACTGTACATAGCACGAATTTTTGCGTGCGCAGCAGGGAACGGGGGCGCGATTCGTCGTACCCCACGCTGTGATATATTTTAGCCATTTCGTGGGAACGAAGAGGACTCTGATCAATAACACGCAGCGGTAGAGCAGCGGGGTAGTGGTGGCGGCAACCCCACCGATGATTCCCATAGATATGGCGCATGCTCGCGAATTAAATTCCGCCCCCTTTGGTAATTTCATCGCGCTCCGGTTTCTCTCGCATGAGAGAGAGAGAGAGAGAGAGAGAGAGAGAGAGAGAGAGAGAGAGAGAGAGAGAGAGAGAGAGAGAGAGGGACGGGCGGGAGGGAGGGAGAAAGAGAAAAAAGAAAATGCCCCGCGCGCAGAGCCACGTGTGCAGGCGGATTGCATATAATCCCGCGACCTTGAACGCGCGAACCTGGATACTTTTATGCAGCGGATATTGGGCACGACGCAGAGTAAAACTGCACGATGTTTCGGATAAAGAAAGGAATCCGGGCGCACGCATAGTGCTGCTTTTATTCCAGAGAAATTAGAAAGTAAAATTGTACACAAGCGCGAGATTCTTTTAATAAGAATATTTTATGAAGCTACATATAAAGAATATCGTATCCTCTATGGCTGGTTCTTATCGTTGATACATTAGACAAATCGTACGTGTAAAATTATACCTTTAAAATTGGCATGTCTGTTATGCACTACAAAGTTTGCGACGCTTTAAAGGATATCTATTAACGCGCGCGCATCTGTTTCGTGTAACTTACAATTAGAATTACAAGACGGAATTTAGTGGTGATTGCATTGCAGGTCAGGACCGAGACAAATTAGTACGGATGCTACGTATTACCTTGTTCGCCACTTCAGCGTATTATGGTCATTAATGCTAGTGCTTTACGATGCATGCACTGCGTAGTGCGCTTAGTGTGTAAATGCATTACTATGCAATTACGAAACAAATAATTTACAGAGGAAAGAAGGGGTTTTTTAAATGTTGGTATAAGTTAAAGATTGAATCGCCCTTGTAAGTTAAAGATTGAATCGCCCTTGTAGTGTAATAAACATTATCCCCCGTAAAAACCGTACAGGGTGAGTCATTTTAATCGACGCAGGCAAATATTTCGAAAAATATGGAAGATACGGAAAAATGTTTCAGACAAAATTTGTACGGCCTAAACGGGGACATATGATTCCGATGTGAGTCATGTCGTAGATGTCGTCGTTTTCAAGAAATTTTTAAGGCAACTAATTTCTTAAATGGAACTTAATTTTTTCTTTGAGATAAAAGTTGTAGATCTCGTCGAGACGTTTTCAAAACACCCCCAAAAATTGTCTTTTGCATAAGCCGTTCCGCAGATATGAAGCTTCAAAGTTTACAATATTTTGACATAAAATATAAAATATCTCGTAAACCATTCATTTCTTGATAACGGTATTTTCTAATATTTTTATGCATAGAATACTGAGATGAATCAATTGATGCAAGGAAAACACATGGTTGCTTAAAAAAAAATGTAATTGAATATTACAAATTGCATAATTTTTTTTAAAAGCAACCATGTGTTTTCCTTCTTTACAACTTTTGTCTGAAATATTTTTCCATATCTTTCCATATTTTTCGAGATATTTGCCTGCGTCGATTAAAATGATTCACCCTGTATAGAAATAAATACAAATATAAAACGCACATAAAACAATGTTGATGGAAATTTTCAATTTAATAATTGATATGCTTTTAATTTTGTTGCAGAAATATTTGTCAGTTCGAAACTAACACGATCGATTAAGGCGATTGGCATGCGACGCGACGAGCGGAAGAAAAACGAAGGTAAAAGAATAAATCAATCGCACACGCGACCAGAATTTTCAGCCAGGTGGAGCCGGTATATTAAACGTTATATTAAACGTCACCTGCCGAGCAAGTCGATCCGTGCACGGATTCGTGTCTGCTTCGACCAGGTGCAGCATCGCTTACCTGCAATATTATTGGATGACAGTCGCGACTTCTCCAGGTCAGAAGCCGGCTGGTGAGTTCGCCCGATCGAGCGCTGTCGGTAGATTCCAAATCGCGACAGTATCGCTGCCGAAATCTCAGATTGCTGCAACAATGCGATAACATCGTCGATGAATTAGTCATCGCATTTCGCGATAAGCGCTATTCGCGGAATGTGCCTATTAATAGATCGCTGAATGAAGAGGGTGTACACGCGAATAATAAGTAGCCAAATCGGTCCCACGACAATCAGTTATGTGACTCTGATAATGCGAACTGATATCACGTATGTACGCAGGATATGCTGGAAGATAAGATCAATTGGCGCGGAGGTGGTAGAGGATTGTTGTACAAAATTGATTAAACTTTCTGTAATTACATATAAGAAATACGTAAATAAAATATTCATTATAAAATTGAAAACTTTTTCAAAAGTGCGATGTCCCCCATCAGCTTGTCGCTCTTGCTTTCTAATACAACATGTGCAAACGATGGTGCATGCAAAAGTTCACGCGCGCATAAGATTTACCGTGATTCATTCGCAAAGTGTAAGCCGGCGAGAGCTCGCACGATTCCACGCGTTCGCGCAAAGATAAAAGGGAACGACGTCACATGCACTTACACGTCGCGCAAATGGAATTCCTCTTACGCGCGGTGCTTTCTTCGCAACTTCCGTCCAACGCGATAGCTCTTTTTCTCTTTGTTGTTTTTGAGCCACCGGCCTCTTTGTAGGAATGAACGAAAGCTACAGATCTTTCCGCCAAAAACAAAATGCAGAGAGATATATATGGGATTTTATATACATTTTATCTCGATGCGTTAAAAACGTTTTCTTATGCACAGTGTTCTTTCTTCTTTTATCGCTCCGTTTAAATTTACTCCACGCGTTCTTCGCAAAAGAAAGTTCTTCTGATTTAAGGTGGTACTCACTTGCATTCAGCAAGGGGATTCTGTCCTGTCTCGACTTCCTGCGTTTTATCGCAATGCCGTATCACGTTATCAGCTAGGAGTTTCCCTGCAATACGACATCATATCATGAAGATGATATACAAGACAAAGTTTATTCTTGCATGAGTTCAGTCTGGCAATCACTCGGAAAGATAAATATTTAATTATTTTAAAATCTTCTTTTCGTACGGGACGACATTTGCTCAGATGATCATCCTCTTTTTAAGGTAAAGAAGACATAGAAGCTGGAAAGAAAAAAACTGACGATTAAGAGTCTCGGTTTGCTATCCATTAGGCTTCCGCGTCATGGTTCATCTTTCCGTTGATGACTTTCTCAAAAATACCCGCGGAGGAAAGTAAGTAAACTGTAAAGGAACGAAATACAAAGCGCAACCATTCGTGCAGCAAGAAGAAATCTGACGAAGCAAAAAAAACGGGCTGTCGCTGCTTTACTTTTCCTATCTCATAAATTAAAATTCCGTACGTATTTTCATGATAATGAAATACCTATGCCGAAAATTGTTTGTCGAGTATAATTAAATAGATAATTAGAAGATTGTAGAAAAACTTGAAGATATATTTGGTATTTCAAATCAAGAACAAATAAATTCACGAGAATGTCTCTCGAAAAAGTCTTTATATATCACCGCAAAGATAACTAATAAAATTTTGTTGTTTCTAGACAAACTGCTTCTTCTTGTAATATGCGCATTTTAAAAGTAAAAAATCAAAATTCAATCATGATAATATGATAAAAGTAATCTAAAATACATATGTAAAATATATATCATACTGTATTTACACACATAAACATAAATATTTAAATATAAATAAGTATAATATATCAAACAAAAACTCTCCCAGGCACACAAACTATTAATATCTTTAATTAATATTCTCTTATTTCCGCCTCATTAGGCTACCGTTTGTCTATCGTATGCAAAAGTCAATGAGCATTTATATTACAAATCAAAATATGTAAATATGCGATGCATTTGCACGCCGCATAACTGAACTGAACGACAAGGAGCTAAACGAAATTATCATTGCCATTGATCATCGCAAGAAGAAACTATATAAATAAAAATAATAAGAACAAGCGAAAAGAGTTTCGGTGGAAAGAATTTTAACACAAAATGTCATATCGAGGAAGATATCGCACATCGTAATAAATTCTCTCCAGCGAATGACACTTACTCAAGAAATCCATCGTGCGATTCTTTGAAAGCGTTTAGCGCAGGCAATAATATAAAATGATAAAAATGCTCTTCTTATGTCGAGATTCTTGAAATAATATTCGCGTAACCTCATCGACCGTCTTAATCGCGAGGTTTTGCGATGCAGGAAACGAAGTACGAGCCGACGTTTCGTAACTTGGTGCGGAACTTCCTGCTTGAAAATAAACTCGCATGCACCCACGCAAGTTCCCCGGAGATCTATCGCGCACCGAATTTATTTTAAATTTTGATAGATCACCGTCATTTCGCAACTGTTCCTTGCGTGCGAGTGCGAGCGTGCAAAGACTGCAAAGGAGTAGAATGTTGCGCAACGGGCTGAAGCTTGTCGAGCAAAACGCGATACTGCATGCCGTTTGCCGAAGACCGAAACTCGAAATAAACTCGCAAATCGCGGATATGAAGCTATTCGCGGCATATGATATTTACAAACAATATAAACATTAATGTCAAATACAATGTTAGTTAATGTGAGTCTTAAACTTTGCATAATCTTATTGCATAGAAATAACAATGAAGTATACCGTTGTTATACTTAAAAATTCAAGTTAAAAACTTCATTCTTACATATATAAATCATTATTATTAATTGTATTTATATACAAAAGTTTCTGCAATTACATTTTTTTTTGTTTTAATTACGCATTTATGCGTATGTAAAATTTTTCGCTCTCACGTTAGAAGAACGTCACCCGAGAATATCGCGCTCAAGTATCGCTGAATGTTATGAGAGATAAATGGAGTTTCGCGACTGCATTGATTTTTGCCGTTGCAAAATGTAGAAGGGATAACGGCTAACGACATCGCGATGCAAAGCGAGCGCTCGAGGCGGAATTGGCAAGTGACAGTTCGAACAGCGCTGGAAAGAGAACCGGTGAACTTTCGGAGGTGTCAAGGCACTTTTACTTTTGTTTTCCGACAAGGATCCTCCGCGACTTATCGTATTTCCCTTCGGTCCGCCTTGTCGCGAAGTGCTTTGGCATCTAGATGGCATCGGTCCAATCGTTGTCTGTCTTACGAATCTACAGACACCACTTACCAGACGTATATTTGCGCCAGAATCGTCTGCGAAAGCTTAAATCAGATCTTCCCGGCGATCCATTCGTCTAACATCGATAACCAAGTCCGAGAAACGAGAATGAACGCGAATGTTATCAGAGAACTCCGAAAATAAACTCGTCTACTCCGACAGCTCGACAAATACTTGCGGGCGTCTAGTGGCGTATACGCGATATTTCGATCACTAAACGGCACTAAATATTCTATACAATTGCATAGATAATATCGCGAATTTTTTATTATTCCGTGATGATTTAAACAGTATTTCACAACGCGAATGAGATATGAATAATGCAACAGGCACGAATTCGTATTATCGCCTATGTATAGCTTTTTGCCGGACGCTCATTTGCATCCTTGCAGTTAAGACTATTGGCGCGGACACGAGGTTCAACGAGAGTTCAATGCACCAGTTGTGTTGTCATATATTTTAGTATAGTTACTTCGAGACCGGACTAAGGAGTATAGCCATAGTCGAGATCGATGCATCGCCAACGAAACGAGCTGCTTACCGTCTACGTGACTAATCGATAAAACCTTTACATTCCGTATACATGGAGTTTTTGCTTCTTCGATTAAGAGACGATTTTTTATCACTTCATTTGTTTTTGCATACGTTTCTATTTCATTAAGGCCTCCGCACAATCAAAAATATAAGAAACAAGCTTAAATATAGAAAAATATAAAAAAAATATAAGAAATTTGTTCCTTATATTTTTGATTGTGCGGGGGCCTTTACTCTTTGTTACTTTTGTTCGCTTAAAGATTATAATCACCAAGAGTGAAACATTGCCTTACCCTTCTCGTAGTTCTTCCGAACGAAGGAGAAGTTGTGATTCACGTCTGGCGGATCGGCGTTGTCGAAGAAATCGGAGGACAATTGACGCTGCAGAAGGATCGTTTCGTGAGTGAGTTCACGAACCTGGATGAGAAGTTCCTCATAGCTCGAAACTGGAAGCGTCATCGCTGTGCTTTCCGTGCTTCACCGCGCCCCTGCGCACGAGTCTTGACCGCACAGCCATTCGACTTTAATTCTGCAACCCAAGTGAAATATTCACGTGGCGGGCGCGGATAAGACGATGGGATACAAGATTGATTAGATCATTGGTGCCGTTCGTATCTCGTGTCAACACGAGAAATACTTGTTAGAAAATAAGGGAAATATAGGGGAGAGTTGCCGAATGCGTACTACTTAAGCTGTTTTTTATTATATTTCCTATTTGGTACATGATTTGTACGCAAATAATTGGAAATTGTAGCTTGATGTTTCAGGCATCTATTGTTGCATGTTTAACCTTTTACCAATAATAAATTAATTTGTACTAAGTCTTTTTATAATATGTTGCAAAAGGTACGATTTAGGCGACCAATTGCCTAACCTCCTTGAAAGTATCGAAATTATGAATAAAAATAATTAAAAATATAAGATTAATAAATGGAATTATTATCTAACACCTATTTTATTAATAATTTATAAAAAAAGATCAAATATGTAATAATTAATAAATAACAATAATTAAAAGGTAAAGACGTCGAAATAAAACTGGCTTAAATTTATTTTTGCAATTGACATTTGTATTCATATTAGGTGTACAAATAAGTTTCCGCCGTATTTTATCAAAAATTGGGCATTTATTGTAAAAGAACGGAACTCGAACGGAATTCGAAGTATT
>NJRP01000223.1:265095-292424 GCA_003063835.1 Aphaenogaster floridana | reverse complement strand
CACACACACACACACACACACACACACACACACACACACACACACACACACACCGGGCGGGTGCAAGGGGGACTTTCGCCTTCCCCCCGCACCCACACCGGCGCGGCGGTTCGGTGGATGGATCTCGCAAAAGTTGTATGCGGGTAAAGCAAAGTCCACCCTTCCTACCGCCGGTGTGGGTGCGGGGGGGGCCGAAGGCCCCCCTTGCGCCCGCCCGGTGTGTGTGTGTGTGTGTTTGTGTGTATGAGTTGGTGTGTGTGTGGGGGGGGGATATAATACTCAAAATAACTGCTATATTTCCCAAACTTTCTTTGTTAATAAATTTTTAATAAAAAACGAGCGACGGCTAAAACCTTCTGAAGATCACTCAGGGTGATGACCTTGACAACATATGTCAAGGTCAAGGTCGTCGGGGCTGGGTCCGTTATTCTAAAGTTTTATCAAAAAATTTTCTATTTCTATATATTTCACTGTTGTTACCACCTGGAGATTGAATTCTAATATGAATGCAGTCTAAAGCACCCACACAACGTGGAAATTTTGCAATATTATAAAAATTTTGGCGAAGTTTTTGAATATCTTCTTCTGTATTTGGAAATTTTATATATTCGTGTCTAAGTTGAGCAATAGCTTTTGAAACTTTACTAATTACTACAATTGCTGTGCTTTTATGAACGCCAATATAAAATCACCTATAGTTATCAAGAAAGATCCACTTGCATAAAATCGTAATGTTAGTAAGACCATTTCAGATGCTGAAAGAGCTTGATTCCTGCACATATTAATAAATATATTTTAAATATAAAATAATTAAAAATTATATATAACATATTTTTAATATATATGGATTTTAAATTAATATTAATACCTTTCAGTTGGTGATCGAATAGTATCTTCGATTTTTTCTATTATTGTACGGACGGTATCTTTAGATAACCGAAATCTTTGCAAAAATTCTTTTTCATCCCAAATTTCAAAATGTTTTGGTCTCGGCCTTACAACGCGATCTTTTTTGTTATTGATATGTCTTATATGTATATCTTAAAATATCTTCATCACTCACTTCGAAATATTCTTCACCAAATATTATGAAAAATTTTTAATTACTTATAAAAATAGAATAGCAAAGAGGTTAATACATCAAACTGGTACGTTTGTGGATCCATTAAACGAAGTTTAAAACGGTCATCTTCTACGGTTCAACTAATTTTAACTTTAAACTACGTTTTACACTAATCCATCCATTGAAAAACAATTAGATATGCCTAAACACAGTTTAAACATTAACCTAAGTTTAAACTATTATTGAAAAATCGGCCTTAAGAGACATGTTGGAACACGCATTAAAGAACATGATATTACGAAAACCAACATGATATTACGAAAAATGCTAGCAATCATTCGGTTATTAGTCAGCATAGGATATCGTATGGGCATGAATTTAATTGGTCAGGACCCGTAATATTGTAAAGAGGTAGAAACAAGAAAGCGAGAGACTGCTATAACATTTTTTATTAAACAACATAAGCACACTATTAATTTACAAAGAGATACCGATAATATGACCGCTATTTTATATGACTTTGTATTGATGACTTTTGATGTTTGTTTTACTTTACCTTTTATCACCGTTAGTATACTATTGCATCTTGATGCGAATAGTATTTGTGAGCCTTTATAGCATATAACTTATATGACGTCTTATTATTTTTACGACACATATGTATCTGTAAGTTGCAACATTTTTGTTTTTTGTATATTGTGTATTTATAGCGTTTATTGTCTGTAATCTGTCATCTTGGCTTTTAGATAATTTATTTGGGCACATTTCATAGTTTTTATATGCCTGTTATTTAATCCACTGTATCAACGCACTTGAAAAGGACCAAAACCCATGGTCGAAACGTAGTGCTTTATTATACAATACATCTAGCCAGTCAAATCGAATTAAGTTATCAAATTTGTTGTTTTTTATCCATTTACTGGCAAAAGAGTTTTTATTTATTTTATGATAAACATGTTTTTCCAACTTCCCAGTATCATCCCTTTTCAAAATAAAAGGGACGGGTGGTCGGAAACCCCCTGTATACCCGGATAACCAAACGTGATATAGCATATGCATGTGTTGTTATATATTTGCTATACATTTGCTGACATCAAAATAAAACACGTTACGAATACAGCAACATGACTGCTTATACATGCAATCAGTTGACGAAATTTTAAGAGCAACAGATCCGTAATATTTGTCCGATCTTGTCCGATCCGAATGATTTGTCCCATCTTGAGCATCATGATGAAAACATGACGGCAACAAAATATATATTTCCATCCTTTATTGCGTATATGTCTTCAAGCTATGAAGTTTTTTAATTGCAGCTCGTTGCTAACATAGTGTTGAGTATATGAAATTGTCACATGTTTATGACAACTTTTCAACAAAAAGACGTTCTTTTTCAACGATAATTTTCGAGATTTAAATGTAAATATTTATTTTTAATAGAATATTCATTTTTAATTACACTTGCAAATATACATATATTATTCCAAGTAGACTGATAGCTAAACGTGCTGAAGCACAGAAACGGCAAGCCTTGTCGAAATTGTTTGCCGCATCTAGTGCCACATGCGTTGCTATAAAAAATTGTACGTTTGAAAATTACGATTTTAGTAATGCAATTTGCACGTATGTACAATATATTAACATTGTCCTATTTACTCAAATTATTATTGAAATTAAAATTTTGACGAAGAATATTGCATTAAGACTATCAAGATTGTCGGCACAGCTATTTGTATTAAAGTGACGGACAATCAACTCGACATATTCATAACATAGAAAATGATAAGGACATGGTTCCGAATGACCCTTGCTCCCGATTGACCTATAATTTTACACATAAATTCTATTCAATATGAGAAATAAATTGCACATAATCCCAACTTCGAGAAATGAAAAAAATTTACCTCATATACATACATATTGTAGATCCATCAATTGCACATTTGAGTAAATGCTTGGGCGGGGGAGGGGCTCTGCCCCCCCCACCCTCAAAAAAATATAACCCAACCTAAACCAATTTCGTGGTGTGGATGGAAAAGTGTATGCGTGGAGGCAGCAAGTTCCTCTTGCGTGAATATTCCGAACAAAGAGAAATGTACATATATGATACCAAGCAATTGTCCAACCAAGCACTATATATATTCGCGTGGAAATCGTGTAGGGAAAAATACACCAAGGGTGAAGGGCTAAGATCGCTGGCAGGAACGGAGGAGAACAGGGGTGACAAGGGGATTTTCGCCTTTACCGTATTTCATGGCCGACGTAATCCGACATTGCATCGTTGCTACGTGAGTCATGAACGCAAACATCAAGATACTTCGTGGCCAAAATTGAGTAATCCGTAATGCCGGCAATTTTTCAACCGATCTTCACATTGCGCAAACATGACAAGGTATCGAAGGATAACACACACATACAACCTTGTATTAGATCCATAATACTCCATAAATAAATCGATTACTAATGTCGCGTTCTCTTATAGGGACCTTACACGGCCAATAATACTGTCAGTATCAACAAATACTGACAATATTATTGATCGTGTGTGGTTAATATTGGATTGATGTAGGATATTGACAGTAATCCGAATTTTTTGATTCTCGAGCATCAGTATCGTTGTGTGATAGGGATTTTGACAATAACACTGATTGTGTGAAGAGAACGCGTCAGTATTGTAAAAAGATCATATAAATGTCAAATAGTATAAAAATATCGTCAGATTGTAAAAATATTAATGTATATTGTCAATATTACTGATTCAATATTACTGATCAGTATTATTGATCGTGTAAGGTCCGTATTAATCTGGCTTTAACGTAACTCTCAGAATGGCGAAACAAATTGCGAGTTACTAATTCGGATTATCTTAGACTTCTACAATTTTAATCGAATATTTCATAGTGATAACATCTAATTCTATTAGTTTTAATACAGTGTAGCAGAATTGAGTAGAACTAAGTCAACTACTATAATTGAGTAACTTGGAGATTTGATCTAATTTCCTCATTTTTATAGGCATTTAGTCTTAACGAGTGCAGTTTTGTAGTTCTCTTTAGATTTCTCGCGATTTGACGTTACATTATTTATTTCCTCGTTACACGTTTCCAGAAACTATGACAAATTACATAACGGTACCGTAGCAAGATATTAATCATCACTCGCTGTGATTGGCAAAGCGCTAATTATCTACCATCATGCGAAAGCATAGATTTAATAAGACAAATTGCAAAAATAGCTGCACATTTCAAAGAATTCCTAATATAATAGCCGTTGTTTGAAAAGCAAGAGGAACTGTTCATTATTTTCAAGGTATTTCGATTATATTTGGACTTGTCGCGAACAGCACGCGTTTCCTCGGAAATCCATAAGAAGGAAATGGCAATTTGATCACCTCGTGATCATGCTAATTATAGTCAGGAGATTTCGGCCGAAGATGGAAAAACCTTGACGAGAATGCCAACCGGTTTGTACGGATCGCCATAAAAACGCATAGCTTGATATGCGATCTGCGTCTGATCGACCGTGAAGGGATGTGAAGGGATCCCGCTGCGTCTGCCAGAATCACATAACCGCGACAAACAATGCACTTCTATAGCGCACGTTACAATGTATGCAGTACGGTATCGTCACTTACTACATATATTATTAGAATGAAAATTAATATTACAAAATAAAAAAAAAGGGCTAATGAGCCAAGCCAGTTCTTCGTGCTAATATATGTATATTATACAATTTAACATTATAAATTGATAACAGATACAATGCAAACGTTTCGACTTTTAATGTGGTCATCTTCAGTGCGCAGATCGAATTAAATTAACAATATAAATAAATAATAAACTACGTTAAACAAAGGACACGATTAAAATTGTCGCACGCATACGGAATACGATGATAATGCCAAATTGTTGTCAAAATATAAAAATATAAAAAAATACAAAAAATATGGTGAATGTCCATTACGAAAAGTGATGAATTTTTGCCAAATGTTGTTCATATATAAAAATGCAGAGGTTGTACAGGTTGGGTAACGTAGTTGAGTCTCTTGAAAACAAAATTCTAGAGAGAGAAAGTGCTGAACAATAGTCAGGATTGTCCATTTAAGTTTCATGTAAATTTTTGACCGAAAAATAAATAAGTAATCTTGTGTTAATCGTAAAAAGAGTAAAAAGTAAGAGTCAATCATGTAAATATTAAAAAAGATAATAAATAACTGTAGTGAAAAATAAATTAGAAATAAGTCACTAAATTAAAGAGTCAATACTTGAGATATCGGACAGCAACAATTCTATTAAATTGTTGTGTTTGATGGAAGTCAATTTTCAAATAAAAATGTTTTAAGAGAGTGAGAAGGAAAGGATGGGAAGGGGGTAAGGATAGTAGAGATAGAAAATTACTATAATTTTTCTAAAATATAAAAGAGGCTAGAAAATATGATCGTAAGAATCGTAAGATCGTACAAATTTTCGAGTGGCATTTTATCTCTCAGTATTTTTCGAGACAAAGCACCGCAAGAAAATCGTGATTTTTACAATCTTTGAGCGAAGTCACGGAAAAACACCGTGCGCGTCGCTCGACTGGGCTTAACGGTCCACAATCTTGCGTTCACATCTCCCTTGCGTGCGTTTTGACTCGCGTCGGCAGCTTCTTCCGCTTCTATGAACGCGGAAGCGCTCTGCTTGCGTGCGTGCGTGCGTACGTGCATGCACGCGCGCGCGTATACATCACGTCTCGCGGGAAACAGAAACCCAATACGTGGTAATATCACAACCAGGAGTGCCCCGCATGCCTTACTGCACCGTGAGAATTGAGAGCCATTTACAACTCCAACGACAAAAGATGAATCACACGCGTTCGCGAGACACCGTACGAACAGCCGAAGCAAACGAGAAAGAACGACGCGGAATTGACTAGCGACCTAGTTCTTCTTTGCCTATGTTGTCCCGCTACCTGCTATTCCTCTGGCGGTTTCTTCTCCTTGCAAAGCAATCGCGCGTTTTCTGTCTTCATTCCGATCACTTATACGATACATGCGAGCCTGCAGTCATTCCGACAAATACACGACTTTCTTTCCGTTGCATCGACATGGAATTTACGCGTTTAAAGACTGCATTGACTTTCTCGCCGCAGACAAAACATTTCATACTTCTATTATCATGATGAAAAGACCCTTCTACATCTTTCAATTCATTGTTTTACATAGCTCTGTTTGTTACGAATTTATATTTATCTTTTTTTAAATACTCGGTAAGCATTCTGTTAAATCTGATAAATATGTATAAGAAACAGAGTGCGTGGAAAATTAAAACAATTATTTTAAGATGTGTTTTTAGAGCGCGGTTACCATGGAATCATTTATTGCCCGCTTTTTACAGATTTCACCGCCGCGCATTTTAAATAGCTCGTAATCATCATTATTCCGATTCTAAAAGCTACCTACTTTCACGAAATTGTACAGGGATTAGAATACATACATTGTGGGATAATCGTAACGTTCACGGCTGCTATTCGTATTATACGGATATAGTTAAAGAACGGAATGGCAAAGTTCATGCCACACAATGCTAAACATATTTTATTATTAATTTCCGACGCGGTTTTCCCAAAATACCCATGCACGCGTAGCCCAATTATGCATTATTAATATTGCAGAGCACGAGAAGAGAACAATGAAATTGCTAATTAGAATAAAATATGAACATCTGCGAGCATTATTCAGCTGTTACATCCAAACGTGTCCTGTCGGAACAATAATAACCGTGAAAATTTTACAGTTTAGTCCGCGCATACTATATGCAATTTACGCGTAATTATCTCGCACAAGAAATTAACTAATTAACTCTTGTGTGGCAGATTATTTGAATGAGTAATAAAATGAATAAATTCAGAATGCAAGTCTTTCTATCATCCTGACTTAAGTTGGACATAAGGAACGAAAATCACTAAAGATATCTCTCTCTCTCCTTCTCTCTTTCTCTTTCTGTCAAACGGTATTCGATGTTCAAAGGGAGCATTCGCGAAGACAAGACCGCGTTCTCCTCCAATTCCACGCGATGACAGACTCCGAATGGTTTCTCGTGTTTCGCGGGCCGCGATTTTGCGAGATTTCGTTTAATGAATTCACCGACATTCATGCGTTCACCGACCGGATTTGTTATCGTCGCGGCATTAATTGCGCGCGCTTTCACGGTCGCGGCGAATTGCGAATGCCGCATCATAAACGAACGATTCCACGCATCCACACAAGCGCCGCAAAGGCGTGCGCTTCTCTATGATAATGCACTTCTCCGTGAGAATGGAAGCGTAGCGGCTTCGCGTCGGAGCGCGCCTGCATCGCGCCGTGATCTGGAACCAATCTCGGGACTGCGAAGAAGAAGAAACAGGTGGGCGCGCGAGCGCGCCTTCGTCAGGATCTGGACTGGCTTCCTTTGAAAGAAGCTCGAGGAATCTCTCTTGTTTCCGCAATCGGAGAAACCATAGGGAGAAAGGCGACAGCAGGCTCTCGCTGTCTACATCTTTCGCCTTGCAGCCAGTTTTTAAAGAACCAGATGTTATTCTTTTCAAAGAACCAGATGTTATTCTTTTAAATCAAGCAATTGCAGAGATTCGTGACTATGGATGTGGATAATGGAATTTCGGATAGCTCAAGATTTCTAAGATCTTATCAAAAATCGACATGTTGAAAATCAAATCGCGATCCTCATGAAAATAGAAAAAAATTATCAGCGATCTTCATATAACAAAACTATCGGGTTAACGTCCCATGTCTTCGGAAATCCTTATTTCTTTTGCAGCTGATCGCTATAGAACTCTTTCTAAAATATATCAGAAACTTTCTTTGGAGAGAGGCAAGGACTAATGATGAGATTAAGTATCTTACATTACAAATAGATTCGAATCTGTGTTGGCGTAGTTTCAAACTCTCTATGATTACTTAAAAAAATAAAAGAAGTATTTTTAAGTAGACTCAACTTTGGACGAAATAGATTCGAACCCTTTATGAGTACCTCGAGAAACAAGAGTATTACTTCCAAGTAGACTCGAACCTATAGATCAAATATGCTCGAATCTTTTATGAGTACTTTAGTAAAAATGTTATGTTCCTTAGAATCAAAACGTTTGTAAAACGCGACAATTATTTTAATATATTATTTTATTATAATTTAAAACTTTCACGAATAATTATTAATTTTACATAGTAATATAATATTATATATTATATTTTATATATTACATTCTTTAAACTTTAAACTTGTAGGCGTATAGGGCCGCGCGTAAGGCTGATTATTGATAGGAGATCGGGAAAATTACAAGAGTAGTGGAGCGGACGTGGTTTAGCATGCTAGGTGCTAAGCGTGGAAAGCGAGGGATCCCGAGTTCGAGACGCAGTATCGGCTCCGTAATTTTTTCCGTCTCTTACAGTTTCAGAAGTGGGATTGTGCCCATGCCTGACGTGTGGCTCTGAGGGGGAGCAGGATAGAATAATTCGGTGGCACACAACGTATAGCACGATTCTGGGTGAATGTGCGTTCGGAGTTGCTGTGTGCTGAGATCTCCGAGTATGGTGGTGAGCTCTGGGTGAGCTTGAGATGCCATGGTGCGCTGATTATTCGAATATTTGGCTTCGGCATTGGTGGACATGACACATTGGGGACAAATGTAATGTCAAAATGGCCAAGCTGTAGACATATAAGGCCGATTATTGATAGGAGATCGGGATAATTACAGAAGTACCCTGGTAACCTTTCCATTGCAATTCTGCTGTAAAACTGCACGAAAAGCCGCTTCTTACAGCAGACTGCTACAATAGTATAGTAAGTACTCGTGCAATAACAGATATTATGCACCTCTGTCGCAATTTGGACTGATTTCTTGCGCACTTCTTCAGGACGTATCTGAGCTATAAGATTGTGTTACCAGGGTAGTTGCTAAGCATGGAAAGCGAGGGATCCCGAGTTCGAGACGCAGTCGGCTCCGTTAATTTTTTCCGTCTCTTACAGACTAACAACTTCATTTTTAGAATTCGAGTTAGTTATAATTTTTATCGTAAAGAATCGAATCTTTTACTACTTGTAAAAGTAAATTTTTTCCGTCTCTTACAGACTAACAACTTCATT
The DNA here is from genome assembly GCA_003063835.1 of Aphaenogaster floridana. NCBI lineage: Eukaryota > Metazoa > Arthropoda > Insecta > Hymenoptera > Formicidae > Aphaenogaster > Aphaenogaster floridana. The sequence continues at coordinate 283,244 of NJRP01000223.1, read as the reverse complement.
TTTAGAGTTCGAATTAGTTGTAATTTTTATCGTAAAGAATCGAATCTTTTACTACTTGTAAAAGATTCGATTCTTTACGATAAAAATTACTTGTAACTACATTTCGATTCTTGCAGATACTCATTCTAAAATTCGAAACTAACTAATCGGGATCGATTATTTCGCAAATACAATATATGAAATATTATTTCTTATGAAAATTACTTAAATCCTAGAAAATGAAGCTTGATTATTGAATTTGACTCGGATTTTTAAGTACATATTGAACTTGATCCCATCTCTAGCTAGGACTCTATTAATTATATCAAAATTTTGAAAGTGTATTAACTTCGCGGAGGCGAAGTAGCCAGCAATTATGCGCCGGGCCGTTGACCCATTCGACGACGATGTCGTATCCCTGAAAGCTAAATCGTTTGCTGGACGTTAAGATCGATCACGGTACGTGCCGACTCACGTGAGCGGCGAGGCCAGACAGCAGGAATCGGCGGCCGGCGCGGCCGACGCCTTTGCCGCTTTTACACTTAGGGACCACAAGTGCGCCAAGAATATACCTGCCGCCCGTCCACCGGCGTTATCCTCTTTGGTGCATTACACAGCATTTATTAATGCACGGCGGGCATTTACTTACGATCGGCATCGACACCGTAAGGCATCCGATAACAATCGCCCTACCGCAAACTTCGCGACTCTCTCTAAATTTAGTTTTCCACCCGGTGCCGTCTGTCGTTGCCAATCTTTATTTCGATTTTCTTTTGTTGGCTGTTTTTATTATTACGGGAGATCTTTCATCACGGAATGAGCCAAATTATCCCGATATTAGTTCACATATCGATAAAGGACTTTGAAGAACTTCACGCTTTAAATACAGTATTTTCTTTTAAATAAATTCTTCAATTTTTCCTATTTCTATTTGATCTCATCTTCCGCACAGTGACTTTTGGCTTCATCCAGAATTTAGCAAATATCTCTTCACGTTGGCGCCGGATTAATTAATTCAGCGGAGATTCATTTCCAGCCAAGAATATCTTTCTGCTCTATTTACATTTATCTCTCTCTCATTTGCCTCTCTCCTTTATTTTCATATTTCTCGCCTCACGTATCTGGTTTTAGTTCCCGTTTTAATGCGCCCGGCGTACAAGGTCTGGCAGCGATTCGCGCGCGCTAATCTCGCATTTCGCGTATCCTTGTCGAAATGCTTGATGACGGTTAACAACAGCGGCGGAATCGCATCGGCAGACACGTGTTCTTCAGCGATATTGCGGCCCATTTTCCAGGGTCTTTTTCGCGATCAGCGATGCCGAGCGGATTACAGTGGTCGAATAATGATCGGCAAACTCGATTCTATGCTTCTCGCTACGTTTTACTGTATTTGCCGCGTTGTTTGGGCGCAACGTGCGTACCGTTACGTTATGTTTGAAGAAAAAGTGCATTGCCCAGCAGTTTCGAAAAATATTAATTCAGGTAAATCATATGTAAATGATATTTCGTTGCACAAAAGTTTTCTGCGAGATTTTGTTTCCATTGACATTAATGAAACCCCAATCAAAAAATATACGAATAGAGAAGTCCATTCGATTCAATCTCTTGCTATTATCTCTTGCTTCAATATTTCGTTCCTTTCTTCTTTTCCCCTCCATAAGCTCTAAATATACATGTATTTCATTATGCAAAAAGTGCGACGGAGAGCAGCTAAAGCGGACAGATTTAGATCGCGACAGTTCTCGGTGGACAAAATGCAACTGTGTTGCGATGCACGAAAGCGCACTCGTCGACAAGACGTTACATAAAGCGGGATTATTGAAACACATCCGGCCGACCATAGCTGAATATTATTAGTGTATTCACTCTGTTTTCTAATTCTTTCATTGCGAGTAATCGGATTAGGCTTGCAAATAATTTTTGTACATATCCGAGCTTGCGAATTGTACTGAAGAAATATGAAATAAAATAAACGTTAATAATTTCTAAAAGGAAATAATTTATAATCTAATTTGCATTTTTCTATGATTTTTTAATGGTTCGTCAAACGTTGTTAGCACGCAGCAACGTTTAAAGTTTCTGATTTCTTAAAATGTTTTTCTATTCGTACAAAAATAGAAGCGTAAGAAGCCAACAAAAGGCCAATCGAGTGCTTAAAAGGCGATCCAATAATAATAGTGAGTTTCAAGGAAAGTTTGAATTAGGCCAACGGTTCACTAATGCAAGACACTACGAAAGATCAGGGAAAGCCAATACTTCAAGCTATTTAACATTTGTATTACTTTTATTAATTTTCCATTCTTATGATTTTTCCATTCTTGTGATTTCTCATATGTAAATAATAAAAAAGACTTGAGTAGCGATTATTTTTCTTTCTCTTTTACTTACAAAATTATGGTTTAAATGTCGTATGCACTCAGGATTATTCTTTTTAGCACTTTCCACATACTCACTTGCAATTTTTCCTTCCCTCTGAGAGAGAGAGAGAGAAACATATATACCTATCTCATTTAATATGTAGAAAGTGGTAAGAAAGTGCAGCGCCGAGATTAAATCTATAATTTACGAATGCATTTAATACTAACTAAAAGTGCATTGCGATTTTTTTCCATCTTTAAGAAGCAGTGTTATTCGAGGCACCAGATAAAGCTTCCAATTTCGAGTATCGACCAGACTCTCAGCGAGACACTCTGTGTCGCATACACACATATACGCTTCGCTCTCGAAGATAGTTACCTTACAGGTGTCCGTAATGGCCATGAGGGTCACAGTGAGGTCGCACAATGGGTAATATCTTCGAGCGCACAAAGACGCGGAACATACCTCTCTATCACCCGGATGCACAGTGCGACACACACAAACGTTAATCGATGCGCGAAAATCGCGGCTCGTCCATCCCTGGTAACTAAAAACGTTAAACAGTGTTTTGCGAAAGAGAAAGAGAAAAACGAAAAAAATGGACGAGAGACGAGGAAACGCGACGACGAGGAGAGAGCGCCGAGAGAAAGATCTGTCTCACGACGCTGCCGTCCGAAAACTCGTGGTGCGCGCTTGTGATGCAGCCGTCACGGTCTATCCCCACTGCCGCCGTCGCAACTGCCGCCGCCGCCGCTGCCGCTGCCGCCGCCGCCGTCGCCGTCGCCGCCGCTGCCGTCGCAACTGCCGCCACCGCCGCCGCCGTCGCCGCCACGCTGAAGTTAATCGCCGTAGAGGAGAAGCCCTTCGTGTTCGACCTCTAGAGTCCGTATCACTGGCGCCTGTACACGCGCCTCGCGAGCTCGAGCCTTGTAATAACGGCATTGCCGTAGACTAAGGACGGATTATGTCAAAGAGAACTGATAGTCTCTACATCAACTTATTGTAAAAAAAAACATATATTGCTCGACATCTCAGTCGATCGTTTCTTGAAGATTTCAGAACCCAGATAGCAAAGAGAATCCAAAAAGAATTCTTTTTGAATTCCTGAATTATGAAATGAATTCTTGTTCCATTCCATTTCTGTTCTAAAAACATTCTTCAGAGTTCAAAAAGAATTCATTTTTGTGTCACCAATTCTGAACCCTTTTTCAGATACAAAAGGAATTCTTTTTATATTCTGCAAGAATACTATTGGAAAGGAATTCTTTTTGAGTTCATTTCGAACAGAGAGTTTACGCTAATTCATAAAGAATTTAAAATAGTGAATCCTTTTTGAATTCATAACGATCAGCTGTGCTATGTAATCGATTAGTAAACGTTTTCTTAACGTCAAATTAATATATTGAATTCGTATAAGAAATTATAAATCGACTTCAACTGGCCAGAGATGTTACTTATATTCGTACTACGTATCAACCATACGGATTGTGGTCGTCTACTGGCGGTTAGAAAAATTAAAAATTTTCTGTTTAATATATTGACTTCTTTTTTTTTTTAGAAAAGAAGTTTAATAGATTCGTCGCGCATGTTTCTCGTTAGATGACTACGGAACTCGATATCTTCAATCAAATCGCCGAAGGTGCGGCTGATACTTTCGTGAAAACATGTTTCCGCACGGCATGTTAGCATGTCCGCGTACATGTCATGAGGTACATTGAAAGTCCATTCAGCTTTACGCTGTCCGACGTATATGTTGCACACGGTATGCGTACATTAATTTGATGCACCAACACGCACAATCGCGCGCGCGAGCGATGACGAACACCGGTCGCGCTTGCTTGCCCGTCGTAATAAGAGGGGCCCCTCAAGAGCCGCGTGTCCTCTCTTCTTTCTCCCTTTTTCTTTCGAGCACCCTCTTCTTCCGCGCTCACCCTCCGATACGCACCTTCGCCGCCGCACGCTCCGAGACGTGACGCACGGCGGCGCGACTCGACGAGACCGATGGGCTAGGCGGCTCCGAAGGGCGCCTCGCGCGCAATAACGTGCATTATACTCTAGTTTATACTTATCTTGCTCTCTACAGGATGTCCCACAACTCGCGATCTTAATGCTTACGACTTCAACTGCGATCTGCAATGGATTTTTTTAGATAAACATATAAGGAATTATTAGTTAACATCGCAGGCACCAGGATTGGCAAAAAACTTTTTTTTTTATTTTAAACAAAAACCGTTGTTTTTTTGTTTAAAGCAATGTTTTTTGTTTTATTTGTGTTTTTATGTAACCCAAAAAAACATGTTTTAAACAAAAAAAGCATGTTTTAAATAAGCAAGAAAAACACTTGATAACTTTGATCTGTGTGAATATTTGAATTTTTCGCTAGAGTCTGTATAATCTGAACTTTTAAAAAAGTTTTTTTTTAGTTGAGTAGTAGAAAAAAATTACTATTCTTTATTAATATATATGAAACTATATTCTTTATTTTATTTTGAGTATTTAAATTTAAAAGTAGGTATTAAAAAAAATACCTAATATGCAATGACTGCAATGCAATTGGAATATGTTATCGTTATCGTTCAGTATTTAAATGTTTACTTTTTAGTTAAAGGATTGACGTTATTTTATTTATTATTTGCAATGGGTGCTAAAATGCAATGTGTTATGGTTCATTTTTTATAGTTTGTACTTTTTAGATGAAAAAGAAGAATTTAATTTTTTTAAATTTTTCTTTTATTTGTAATTTATATGGAAAGTTAAGCATGAGACTATTTAATAAGAATAGGAACCAAAGTATTATATATTAAATATTACCTAGAACTACTGACCTGCTCTGAGTTATGTACTATTAATTTAAAATGTTAAAATGTAAAGTCAGTCAATATCTACTAATAAGTAGTCTTTATTGTATTGATAAATATATAATATCAAAAATAAATATTCTACTAAAATAATATCCATCTTATCATTTTTATTTCATTATTTATATTTTTATATCTATATGTTACATAAATATAGATAAAAAACTAAAACAAAACTTTTTGCAACATGCATATCCATTAGTGTTTGTTTTTTTTACAGTTTCTTTTCCAAATAACAGTTTCTTTTTCACATATTTTAGTTGCAATGTTTTAAACAGTTTTAAACTACTGTTTAAAATTGTTTGAAACAAAAATATTTAAAACAGTGTCCACTGTTTTAAACAAGTTTTAATCAAACAGTTTTAAACACATTGTTTAAAACGTGCCAACCCTGGCAGGCACCTTTAAGTCTCGAATTACATTACACTTTTATTAAAGCCTATGAAACTATAAGAAGAATGTATGATTTATAAATTCGATACAAAAACGAAACTGTTTCATATGAAAAGACGACAATGTTCGCGTACTTGTTTGGTTTACCATAACTTTTTTCAGACAATGAGATAATTTTGTTGCATATTCTCTCTTGCATCTTCTTGCTTTAACACGCGCGTTCCTGCATTCCCGGGATGATCTAATATTTAGTAAATTGCACGGAAGCCCTGTGACGCACGCGGAAGGATGCTAGTACTTTGTGTTCTCGTCAATAATTAAATATACAGCTGCTAGACGTGACGGAAATTTCCGATTACTGTGCACGGCAACACATTGCAAAACGCAACGTATACATTTCGCAAGTTTCTCTGGCCATTCGTTATGGTATTATTATATATTGATGCCTGCTTGAAACATTAATAAACTGAAAATAAAAATGCCAACATCCGAAAAAACCGTTTTCAAAGAGAACTGTTAAAAATAATATAATATAGAACTAGTAAAAAGAGAATATATATATTTATAGAAGTAATCCGTTTCATTCTGGAGTACTACAATCTCGTTTTTAATTGAGGATAAAAGATTTTGTAGCATTCATTAACCCCTCAAGGGTACTCTGGGTACGTTTGACCCGTAATTTAATTCGGATGGTATAAGGATCAGGTAGAAACGAGCCTAAAAGCTGTATCAAAAAACGATTACCATATCGTTGAAGTACTACTTTTCTGCTTTAAAATGTTTTTTAAATTTTTATTTTCGTCAATTAGAACCGGAGAGATATTGAAGATTGAATAAAAAAACGCGAAAATTCGAAAATTTTTCTTTTTTTCAATGATTAATACTTCCGCTTTAGATTTATTAAACCTAATGGGGATCGTTTTACGCAGAATTGCATAAACTTTAATTTAAAAAAAAAGATCTACGTAAAATTAGGAATGAAATTATAAACGAAAAACTGCGACTGGGTATTTTGTGCCCGTAGGCCCAAGTGAATTAATATGTGTATCCTTGAAGGGTTAATTCCGACAACGAATTAATCAGCATAATTACGTGAAAAACTAAAATCAATGGCAGAAAATTTTTTAAATCATAAACATACATATATGTATTTTTCATTAGAGAATATTTAACATAATATGCAATAAAATTAAAAAATATTTAACACAATGTAATAAAAATATATCTACACAAAAAGAACGGTTTTGCTGAAACATCTAACAATTTGACCAGATACAGATCTGAAAATAATTTTGTTAGACCATCAAAAGTAACTATTTAAGACACTCAAACGTGATGATAATGCTGCAAAAAGTTTTGATATTCTAACAACTATTTTGTGGGCGTTCTACATAATTATTTTGATGACCCAACAAAATTATTTTCAAATCTGTATCTGGCCAAATTTTTAAATATTTCACCAAAACCATTCTTTCCGTAAACTTTTAAATATTGAAAAATTTCGGGGTCAAAGTCTCGCGAATCGATCCAAGGTATATACATATACATATATGTATATATATATAGATACACATGCGATACAATGCGTCGTTGGTACAACGACGATTCACGATTACGCTTGACATTTGAACAGCTGATCTCAGATCCCACTAGAAACGGCATTCATAGTCTGATCTTATATTTAAGATCATCTTAGATAGTCTCAAAATTCCATCCAGCCAATAAAATGATCGTATTGCGTCTCGAGATTGTATTTAAGATGATTATAAATATACAAACGAACTATGAATGTCGTCCTAGGTGCAGCAACGATACCGCATAAAGCCGCGTTCCCACGAGACTGCTGCCCGGGGCACAGCCGGCGGCAAAAGCTGCATTGCCGCCGGCGCCACGATGCACCGACCGTGCCGGAAGCCGCGCGCTCGATGCTGATGGCCCGCTCTTCGCTCAGTCACGGCTCGGTCGCCATCATGGAGAGCACCACAGAATGGCCATACGACAAGGTCCTGCAGCTAATTGCATTGTTTCAGCAACGGCCGATGCTGTGGGATACCCAATGCGACGCCTACAAGGACCGACAGAAACGCCACGAGATCACGCTTGAACTCGCGGCCCGTTTCAACGTCGAAAAGGACGAGATTGAGAGGAAACTGAAGAACCTCCAGAGCCACTTTTATCGCGAGGTCAAAAAGGAAGAGAAATCCAAGTCGTCGGCCGGCACCGGCACGACCGGAGTTTACCGCAGCAAATGGTTCGCTTTCCACGCCATGAAATTCCTGGCGGACAAGACTAAACCGAGGCGATCTCATACTCAAGTCAGCAGCAAGACGCCGGCAACACGGCAAAAGCCGATGACGGCCCGCATGTCGATAGCAAGACACGGCGACAAAAGCCGCCTCAAGAAATCCGGTAAGAAGAAAAGCCTATTTGTGTTCTAAGTATTATATTCTCTTTTCTTAGAAATTTGTTTTGCACGCGATTACCGAATTTATTTTGTGATTTTTATGATGCCCTGCTGAGTTTTTATAATGTTTGTAAACCAATAATATACTCTCGAAGTCCTCTACGTTCATCGCCCAATGACTCGTCGTACCGAACAGCTGATCGGAGCATTGAACTTCGAATATAACAGAATTTCTACGAATTAAGATATTTTTCGATCTAAACAACGATGCTTCAGTTTTTGTTCGCTAATCATGTCAATACGCAAATCGAAAGAAATTACGAAAGAAATATCTTTCTTTATTCGGTTCTTTATACTCGCTCGAATAAAGTTATGCTCGTTCTTCGTATTAAATGCAGTGTAATTATTTTATCAACACTCGGTTAAATTCTTTTAATTTTAATAAAATCATTTGAGTAGTCAAGTTCGTAGTCTAGAATAAAATTCAAAAGATGTTTAGCTTTATGTTTTTCTTTTCTCTATGTTCTTTTTCTAGCTTATATATATTTCTTTTTAGAGAAAAAAATCATTTTTATTCGTTTCTTCTTGACTGTATAGAGCACGAGGCAAGAAACTCATCCTTACGGAGGGCTTCCGCGATCAAGAACGAAGACGCCGTAAATGATTTTTTATATATTGACGCGAATCAGCAAAGTAGTCTGGATAATAGTCAGATAAATTATTGGGAGGAGAAACCGGTCAGTATGAGTAGCCAAGATCCGATTGAATTTGCAACACAAACGAACGAAGTCCAGAAACTGCAATCGCAGCATATCGCCAACTTTGAGGACAACGAGAAGGGACTCTCGAATCCTTGCAAACAAGATGTAAAGACGCTGATATCTAAGGATGCGATCGCACCGGCGATCGACTTCCTCCTCACGGAATTGAAGGCTCACGGCTCGAACGATCCGGAATTGATTTTCTACAAGAGTCTCATCCCGGATATTATGAAACTTTCCGACAAAAGGCGCAGGCAGTTTAAGGAAGTGGTACTACGCACGTTGAACAAGCTCCTGGATGAAGACGAGAGCGCCTGTTCGACAAAGACGTAAGATCAACCTCGAGATTCGACGAGAACGTACGGATTTTTATACGGGTAGTTCTTCTCCGAGAAGCTATTGCCCATGAAGAAGTTCCTTTGCGATGTTCTCCCGATGTCGCGAATCTACATCGGACATACGGAATTTACATTGCTTTTTAATGACAGAAATAAAGATGATACTTTGACAATTTGTGTCTTTAAATTGTGACTGCTACTTAATTAATGTCCATTTGTATCAATGTAAATTAACCTTATTCTCGTTTTAACTCTTTATCTCTTTTTAATTCTTAAAACTAGAAAAAGATAAAGAGTAAGTTAAATCGAGATTAAAGTTAATCTGCATTGGTAGAAATGGACATAAGTCGGATCTAGATCAAGCAAACGAACGTGGGCGAATACGAACAAACAACTTTTTTCAATGAATGCGAACAGTATCGCGAGTACTGATTGTGAGTACATTTCGATGAGTGCTATTCTTGCACTCATCGAAACAAGTTTTTTCATTCGTGTTCGTTCGCATTCATTTGTTTGATCTGAATTTGGCTTTACTTAACCACTCGATCAATTACGAATGTCATTAAAATCGATACATCAAGTTGGGTCTGAACAAAGCGAACGAACAATTTGCTCCGAAGAGCGCAAACAATATCGCGTGTAGAACAGTCGCGCCGTTTTTGCGCTTATTGAGGCAAATTATTCATTCGTATTCATGTTCTAATTCTAGACGACAATCTGTGCCAATTTGATCTTTCGACGTTCCAGACAAACGCGGGTTAAGGATGTTTGGGTTGTACAATACTAGCTAAAAGTTATTATTTATAAAAACTACAATTTTCTTAGATTTATATCGATCATTAAATAAATAAATTTGTATTACATAAGGAATTAAATTATTGTAAAATAACATAATTTTTAACGTTTTCAAGAAAGGAAATATTTGAAATTAATATTTTTCATAATCGACTACAAAAAGTTTTGATCGTGAATATGCATGTTCTCAAACCAACTTCAAGGCGTTGAGACTAAAGCTGCGTTCTGATATTGAAAATCTATAGTGCACGTAACGTATACTATATATAGATTTTCAGCGCGGCTGTGAATATCCGAATGCAGCCTAAAATGGCTCATGCAGTGCAATGACTATATTTTGCTGCAATTTTAGGTAAATAACTTTCAAACGAGTAATGTCCATTTCCACCAATGTAGATTAACTTAATAAGAAGAAGATAAAGAATAAGTTAAACCGAGATTAAAGTTAATCTACATTGGTGGAAATGGACGTAAATGAATCCAAATGAACTTTGGTACAAATATTTATTAGGGTTTTATTAGTACATGTAACAATTTTTTGATTTAATTCGTGTTCCTTCCTTGTCTCAAATTTGCAAATAAGTGCTACAAAATGCAATTTTACATAAGAATCGAATGCAAATAAAAAGTCAAATAACTTTCAAACCAAGAGAATTGTGCTCAATTTTTGCACAGATAATCGGACGTAGACTGGTATTCATAGTCCGTTCTTATATTTAAGATCTTAAATAACATCTTAAGACGCTAATACGGTACTGTGATTGATTCATGACATCTTAAGATTGCACTTGAGATACTTGAGACGATCTTAAATATAAGAACCGACTATGAATACCGGCTGTAGTAATAGAACAATCTATGAAAGTTTTACATTTTTGGTAATGTCTTAAGGAGGTTCTGTGGCGCTACTTCTTAGTCAATAAACATTTTATTCTTAAAATTGTGATAAAAATGCTTAAATGTATTTTATATTCATTCCATAATACTGTGTAATTGCGTCTCTTTCTTCTTGTTACATATAAATGTACATTCATTCTATACTCTATATATTCTAAACTAATTATTGTATTATACTATATTATTTTTCAAGTCGGCTCGCGTACTTCTCTTATCTACTTGTAATTCTCTTATCTACTTGTATACTATGTAATTGCGTCTCTTTCTTGTTATATATATTCAATTCGTATCAAACATATATCCACATCTACATATCAATGCTCAGGTATGGCTTTAAATCAGCTCTCAGTTGTCGCCCCGCCTATTACGTGCAATTGATACAACTAATATTGTATACCCATCTCTACAAAATTTTGTTTGTTAACTACTGCATTCAACAAAGTTATTATATTATTATAAACAGATTTAAATAATAATATAAAAATTATTATAAATAATATCTAATTCGCTAATGTCATTATGCATAATCATTGTTAATTTTATATGTTATTAAATATTTTTAAATGACAAAATATAAATATTATAAAAAGCTCATTTGAACTAACTAAATATCAAATAACGAACAATGAAATATAAAAATATAACATTTATTTATTATTATATCTTAAAAAATAATTAATTAAATGTAATCTAAATTAAAAATGTATAAGTTGACATTTTTTATCATATTTATCATATTTTTAATTATTACATCAAGTGTACATCGCTTCGTATAAAAAAGAAATAATGATAAACTTAGGTCAGTAGATTTGAGATTAAATGTTATACACGTCTTGCTTATTAATTCTCTTAAACTGTACGATAAATTTAGATGAAACTTTATCAAAACAAATTTAAATATTTATTTTGTAATTTTAAACGATTTTTATCTTATATACAAATGTCTGAAATTAAGAGAAAATATCTATTGCATAAGGTTTTGCCTACACTCGTAATGTAAAAGTCTATACATTTAAAATCAAATATCTTCAAAAAGGTATGGTAAGAGTCAATAAAAATTTTTTCTAGATACCGTTGATATAATTAACTTTTTCGTATCATATATATATATATATATATATATATATATATATAATATATTATAGGTTTGTCTTATACTTATAAACCAGTGGCACATACAAAAACGTAAGCAGTAAGACGTAAACAGTAAGAAAATCAACATTTTTTATTTGCTACTGCTTACATTATTGTCTTACTGCTTGATTGCGATTGGTCGATTTACTTACTGCTTACGTCTTACTGTTTACGTTTTTGTATGTGCCACTGGCCTTAAGCCTTGTGTCCACGATACTAGAAATTAGTCCGAGATCTCGGATGAAGAAAGAATTGACTAATCGCATTTGAACAATTCGGTCAATTGATCAATGCGATTGGTTCATTCTCTCCCTGTCAAAGATTTCAGATCAATTTCTAGCACTGTGGTCACAAGGCAGAGATTTTCATATTTGAATAACGAATTAAGAATAAATTATTCGAATAAAATATTCGGATAAAATTTCAATCATATGTGTCTCATTCGTAACATAGCCAACTACATTTCATTCGGATAAATCTTTATTCGTAATGTGACGAATGATTTTTCAACCGAATAAATCTTTATTCATAAAATACAATTAAAATTTTATTCAAATAAATCCTTATTCGGAATTTATGTGTGAATAAATTTTTATTCGAATCAATGCTCAAAAAAATTCAGTTCCAACAAAAGAAATTTCTCTCCTTGTGTGTGTATCGTAGCCAAAACGTTAATTATAAGCTTTCAAAAAACTCCAACGACTCAAAACTAGCTATTTCTTTGAGTTTTTCTTGTTTTCTAACCTTATAATAAAAGGCTTATATAACATAAGGCTTATATTCTACCGAAATTTTATGCGATAAAATTTTATTCGTTACTTGTTAATAAGGATTTATTCGAATAAACTTTTATCTGCAAGTCAGAAATACAATTTTATTCGAATAGATCCTTATTTACAAGTAACGAATAAAATTTTATCGCATAATTCTCACCCTTACCTAAATAAAGTTTTATCTAAATAATGCCCAACACTGTGCCACAAGGCTCTGCATCTTCAAATGCGAACTCGAACACGTTACTGTTAGGGCGACAGCACACAGGACGCGTTGACGCGTTACGCGCGGCAAGAAGCGACGCGGTAGCCAATCAACGTGTTGCTTTTCCGTTAGAAACAAAAGTTTATTGGCTACCGCGCCGCGCGTAACGCGTCAACGCGTCCCGTGTGCAGTCGCCCTTACTACGATCAACGATGACGTGTGACGTGAACGTAGCCACTTCCGCAGCTGCGCGCTGCGCATGCCGAACTCGAATTACGTGCGAATATCGTGCGCGCGGCCGACATCCGGCCACGTTAAAATAGCTTTTCTGCGGGAGATTGTCAGGGTGCCGCCGGGAAAAGAAGTGGACAGCGGCCGCGCGCTCTCGCCCGAATTTTCTCGAGTCTCAAGGGAATCTTAAATGCGCGCGGATCAGTGACGCGACAGCCGCGCGAGCGTCGTCGTCGACAAACAAACGAACAACAACGAGAATGGATTGCTGGTCGGTTTGGCTGTTGCTCGTCTCGCTGCTTGGCGCACTCCTGCTCACGGGCAGCGTCGAGCTAACCTTCGAGCTGGCCGACAATGCCAAGGAGTGCTTCTACCAGGAAATCGAAAAGAACGTATCGTCCACACTTGAGTTTCAGGTACGCAACGTCGTCAGACGCTAATCTTCGATAACTCTACGTATCCTCTCGTCGCAATGACACGTCGCTATTATCGCTCGCGACGCAGTATGCCGCACTCGTCCGCCTGCATGGCTTCAAGTCGAATGAGCGAATGAGAAAGAGCACAAACGGAGAGCAGCGCAAATAACGAGTAACGCGATTAATAACGGATAATGGGAATGATGTTATTTAAAATTGTATTCAAAGAATGGACAAAAGTATAAAATTTCTTTTGATTAATAGGTCCGTTTTAGTTGGTCTTGTATCTGCATCTTACAGCGAGAAGAGAGATACAATTAAAACAAATGCGTGTGTGTATGCGTGCAAGTGCTCCTTTCTATAAAAATTTTATTATTGAGAAGCGGTAGTATTTTTATTGGTACTGCAACTTTTCTTTCTCAGTTTAGATGTTATTTCATTGATTTGTGGATACTTTATATGCAAGGAGAGACCGTCACACTTTTTAAGATAATTTGTTTGTGATGAGTATGCTTTTGTACTTTTCAGGTGGTTACAGGTGGCCAGTATGACGTAGATGTAACTTTAGAAGCTCCGAATAAAGAGATTATCTATAGCCAAGTAAAAACACAATTTGATTCGCACTCCTTTATACCAACCATGTCGGGAATATATAAGGCTTGCTTCAGTAATGAGTTTTCTACATACTCACATAAGCTAGTATATATGGATTTCCAAGTTGGCGACGAATTGCCGCTTCCTGGTCTTGGAGAACATGTTACAGTCATGACTCAGGTGAATTGCACAGAATTTTTTACACAGTAACGAAATATAAATATAAATTAACATAAATTTATATAAATTAACAAAAATTAACGATATCTGACACATTCTTCTTATAGATGGAGTCTTCCGCACAGGAAGTGCACAAGAATCTAATCAGCATCCTGGACTATCAGACGCATCATCGTCTGCGCGAAGCTCAGGGTCGTAAGCGTGCAGAGGAGCTCAATGAGCGAGTGCTCTGGTGGTCGGTACTGGAGACCGTTTGCATTCTGTTCATTGCCGTGGGACACGTTTTCATCCTGAAGAACTTCTTCACGGATCGGAGCCCCTCCCAAAGTTATTAGTGTGATAGCGAAGTAACGAAAACGAAAAACTCGTTCGCGATCGAGGTATACGATCACCGGTCGAATCGTCTTCGTGACGATGTTTTTTCATCACTGGTCAAAGTGCCATCGTAATGCCCGCCGGTAATGTTTTCCCCAGCGGAACTTTCAACCGCGAATCTTCAACAATCGAGAAAGAGTCGCTGAGAGGATTCCGCGATCAGAATCCAAAGAGCCAGTGAGAAGCGCGAGGTGATCCAGATCCTCGTACGTACCATAAATACGCGTATCGTTCGCGGGTATTAATTTATGCCGAGGCTGAAGGCATTTTAACACGGGTGCTGGTACAACACGAAGCGATCAGAAGGACAAGTGCAAGCGATTGAACTCTTACACCTCTCCTTCCCGATGGACATTCTCAAGTTGTACTTATACTGACACAAGAACAGTATAACGGACATTGAAAGGGACACTATGTTTTTTCTTACTGTGAATGTGTAACATAATAAATTACAAAGATACTTGTGTGTATATTACATCTACTCGTATCGTCGAGCGATCTGATTGATTCCCGTCTCTCGTTATTTGTCGCGCCTTCCGTTATTTATCTTAGGTATCGGTTGAGAGGTTACTTAAATAAACGCAGTTGATTATTTATTTGTTTCCCTCGATTTCATGCGATTCTGTTCACTCGGAACGTCGTTAGTTCCTCGTAACGATACAAATGTAAGAAGATGCCGTGCGGTATTACGCAAACGGCAGTTGCGAGCCAATGTTCCCGTTTTATACGTGGCAGGTGTCATACGTGGTTTTCCGCCGCGTGTGCATTATTTGATGAGCGCATACGCGAGTGGGAAGTAGTATACTAATGAGATCATTAATATTCTGCCTGCACAATCATGTTTTTAAATTACTCCAGAGGTTCGAACTCACTAATTACAGGTCGTTATACATCGTTTCTGGAATTGAACTTACAATTTAGACAAGAGAATTTGCAAAAAATTAAAACTTCCGTGGGATAATATACATACAGGACGATCCTAAACTGTCGTCGATTTTAAAAGGCTGGTCAGGGATGATAAAAATTGTAGATTCATCATTCTTGCTACGAGATGACAATATGTAAAAATAGCGAATGTTACATTTTTATTTCTATTATATATATATATATATTAGTTATGTAAGTATTATTAATTGTTTATTAGCCTCAATTTCCAATGTTCTTTTAGTCTTACTCTACTTTTTCGCAAAAATAAAAGTCTTTATGCCTTAATTTTTATTTGTTCAACTGTTCTATATTATATAGGCTACGGTATTATATATGATTGAAATTATATGATCTTCGTTACTTGCGTGTCACTTTTGTCAAGGAGACAGCCGGTGCTATAGACAGTCGGGCCTGTCACTGTTATTACACTTTCACGCCGCCAGCAAGAGAATAACAGCTGTTATAACCTGTTCCCCAGCTCGGATCGTGGCGAAAAGACACGATTTTTTGCCGAGAAATTCATCGAATTTAACAATATGCAGGCAAGTAGTTGCGTTGTACGAACACGCAATTATTTTTACGTAAACGACATCAATTTTGAACATAGATATGAAATCGTGTACACGTGACACAATCCGGAGTAAACATCTTGTTGGATTTTATAGAACTAGTGCAATAAGTTAGAATGATGACAATTTCTACCAATGTAGATTAACTTTAATCTCGGTTTAACTTACTCTTCATCTTTTCCCAATTCTAATGTCCATTTCTACTAATGTAGATCGATTAACTTTAATCTCGGTTTAACTTTATCTTTTTCTAATTCTAGAACTAGAAAAAGATAAAGATTAAGTTAAACCGAGATTAAAGTTAATCTACATTGGTAGAAATGGACATCATTCATAAAACAAGAAAAAAAATAAAGAGTAAGTTAAATCAAGATTAAACTTAATCTACATTGGTAGAAATGGATATGAGACAAATCTATTTTCTTTCAATCTAACTTATTGCACTAGTTCAGAAGTGCAGCGAAAGAGAACAGACCAATTATTTTAATTATTTTCACATCCTTTTTTATCATTGTATTTTGTTGAATCAAATTTTTACATGCAAGTAATTATTTAGGAGCAGGATATTCCAATTGACATCAATGCTGGAAAGTTATTGGATTGGCTGATTAATCGGAGGCACTGCAAGAAGGATTGGCATACGAACATTTTGACTATTAGGCAGAAAATTAATAATGCGATACAGAATATGCCTGCTCATGATGGCATTGCCTCATTGTTGTCCGGCGCCTGTAAGCAGTATCACAATCATTATAATTCCATCCTACAATTTTTACAAATGGTTACAGATTTCCGAGTTTTTACTTTACCTTTTTTTACAGATATAAATTACTTTTACTGCGTAAAAATTGTGGAAATCTTAAAGGAAACAGAAGCGGATACGAAAAATTTATTTGGACGTTACGGCTCACAAAGAATGAAGGACTGGCAGGAGATTTTGCGATTGTATGAAAAAGATAATGTATATCTTGCCGAAGCTGCACAAATTCTGATGAGAAATATCAATTACGAGGTCCCCAGTATTAAGAAACAGATACAGAAGTTAGAACAATCGTTAACTGTAATTAATATATATTTATATAATGTGCAATGTTATAGTAATACTATTTACTTATCTTGTCATTGCGTAAATACATATAAAACTGTATTGGCAGGAATTCGAAAAGAAAGAAGCAGAATATAAAAAATCAGAAAATATCGCACATACGGAGTACAATATGCTGTGTAAACAATTAGGCATAACTGGCTATAGTACAGCCAGACGCGAGTTAATGGATAAGGTGAAAGAATTGCCGGAAATTTATCAGAAAGTAGCAGAGAAAACGAACAGCTTGAACAAGGTTGTGGAGTTTTACAGTGCATTTGTTGAATTTACTTTTAGCCAGCAATACAACAATGATTGTGTTTCGATGATTAAATATGTCATTGGTACGTTTGCAATTCATTATTTCAAGAATGTATTATAACATTTTACGTACGTCAAATGTTAGCAGCATGTATGATAGATTGTTATATTGTTTTCTACAGAAAAAGGAAACACAACGACGTTTGAATATATTTATGGAGAAGTACCAGCGTCAATAATTGAGCCGCCGTTGAATATTAAAGCAGACGAAGATGAAAGTAATGGAAGGCCTAGTGTAGACGCCAATGTATGAATATTTTAACATTTTTTACGATATTTATAACAAAAGTCGAAAGGACCCCGCACACATTATATGGGAAAAATGGCATGTCGAATTTGCTGAAACTGTAATATAAATGTAATTCATGACGTCCTGATCAAAAGTCCCAATGGGCTCGAGGTAAAAAAATGGACAGTTTCCGAGATATGAGGGATCAAAGTCAATAATAGTGTTCTATTCGAAAATTCTACCCTTTAAGCATATCCGTGTGTGAGCAGTACTGTTGGATGCGTATGTGTGTATGTGTGTGTGTGTGTGTGTGTGTGTGTGTGCGTGT
>NJRP01000223.1:187369-210655 GCA_003063835.1 Aphaenogaster floridana | reverse complement strand
TTCGTCCTGGCGAC
The DNA here is from genome assembly GCA_003063835.1 of Aphaenogaster floridana. Taxonomy (NCBI): domain Eukaryota; kingdom Metazoa; phylum Arthropoda; class Insecta; order Hymenoptera; family Formicidae; genus Aphaenogaster; species Aphaenogaster floridana. Next base: position 210,641 of record NJRP01000223.1, on the reverse strand, counting down.
GTCATTATTTGTGTATTAGTGACGTCAATGTATGACGTCATGGAGATGAGACAAAAGTACGTCAATTTTACGGCACTTTGACGTTATTTTATAACGTCGCAATCGTCAGACGATGACCAAAAATTGACGTCAAATATACGACATATTGCTACCTGGGTATTATTATTCTTGTTGTTATTATCATTATTATTTTGACCCTTGGTCCTGTATCTTGTTGCGGAATCGCGCTCTACTGTGTTACATTGAGATTACACGTAGATGTTCTATTTCGAATATTTAGAACGGAACGGATTCACGAAAAGTGGACGGAATTAGCGAAAGTGCAAGCGAAAATAAATCTGCGTTAATTAGCATACATCAGATGCGGAAGATTCATTTCTGACATCTCGCGATATAGTGAGTTCCCCAAAGTCGCACTGTCACAATGAGAGAGAATGAGGATATAATTTATCTTTTATCGTCCCTACTTCTATTTAAGATAGAACTTGTCTATCGTTTAGTTTATTTATATAATTGATAATTAAAAATAAGTCGGACGAAAAATGAAGGTTTTATGGTAAAGTTCTACGAAGATAATACAACAAAATTACACAAAACTAAGCGTTTATCCGTAACATTAAAAAAGATTTAAGATTATTCGAGATAAATTTTGAAAACACAAGATAGTGTCTGTGTGGAATTATGATCAAGCTCAAGTTTTAAATTAGTTCGTTAATTATGCGTTTACGGTTTCAAAATGGGACGATAAAACATATGCTAAGCGATAAACATAAATATATAAATAGAAATCTTAATTATGCATGCCCTTTTTTCAGGAACCAGAATGTCGATAATTCTAATTGTTAGAATCGTGATAGTACATTACACGTTATTACATATTAGATATAGATAATTAAGACATAAAGATGAGAAATGGTGATATATATAGATGCTTCAGCACGGTTTTCTCATTTCGATTTATCGTTATTCGAACAAGGATGGTCTGTATTTCTGCCATCGATGGAACAAGTAAGTTCCGGCTTCGGGAACTTAGAAGCGTGTCTCAGTCTGTAAGTCGTGACGCCGTTACGGCGTCTGTAACAATGAGCGAACTTTGCTCAATATTATCTTGCTATTGTTTAAGTATTTTCAATCTTCCAGTCATGAAGCAGGCGAATGATATATCGAGTTCATCAATTTGGGTCGTCCTATTTTCCATTTGAAATATGCTCTTTTCTCTCGCGCTGCTTTTATAAAAAATATTCTCGTTTAAAGATGAAATTTATTTTAAATATAATACAAGCTCGCTTTACGGTTTTGTTATCATTGATATTTCGGAAAATATCACCGAAAAATATCCCATTAAGTCCGCTCATAGCAGAATTTGTTACAAACAAAACGCGAGCTCGGTTTCACAGTTTTGTTATTATTTGCATTACCATTGTTATTTTACTGAAGTGCTATTGTAATCGTATAGATAAGACTTACAAGTTGCAGATCTGATTTCAATTACAAATTTTTCTATCAATTCGGAAAATTCTAGTCTTTTGTATAATGTGCTTTAAAAAATTTCACTAATTTATATGCTAATATAAAATCAATTATGCCATAATGGATTATCATTCACTATGACGTAATTAATTTTATATTGGCTCATAAATCGATATGATCAATATAAGCCAAAATAAAAGTGAGCATAATAATACATTTTAGATATTTCTATCTTATCGCTGATATCGGATACACAGTAGCATATTTTGTAGGAAAAAGATAATATGTATCGTGATAACACACTGATTAAAAGAAATACATAATTAGTGTTAAGATATATAACTGGATCGAGATTCTTACGTCAACTTACCAAAAAAACAAGACGATAGAAAGGACAATTTGTTGTCAACTCCCTCAAAGAAATCGCAATTTCATTTAAACACGTCTATGGAATGCAATTTGTTTTAAAATGCACTTATAGAACTTGATGGTAACTATTTTCCTTTGTTTTTGCACAACGAGAAAACGAGATTAGGTCGGGGCGTCAATGAATTTATTCTGTATACACAGGAATTACTGCGGAGGAATTTCAAAGGTCATCGTGATTTAGAACTTTTAATTTCTTTGAATCCTTAATATATATATATATATAGAGAGAGAGGGGGGTGTAGAAAGAGAGGGGTAGAGAGAGAGAGAGGCAAAAACTACAAAAATTGCATAGTCGAAAAATAAAAACAGTCTCCAGCCTGATTCTTTATTTCTAAGCTAAACTGCCGTCTGAATGATTCGCGCGTATTGAACATTAATGCACGTCACGGAAACATCGCAAATGAATTTGATTACCTATACATTCGTTACGTTCGGTAGTAATAACTTTTGCGAACGGTCAACCGCATGCGTCAGATCGGGATGTTAATGTCGAATTGATCATCGTTACCGCTTGATGGATACAACGCAAGACGTTGTTTATAACAGTGGCGCGTCGTGCGAAACATACATATATAGACAAAAACGCGCGTGACGTACGGACAAATTCTCATCGTTCTTTAGAATATTTCGTTCTTGGACGTTATAAATGTTATTGTTATTGGACAAATTTCATAACTGTCCTTCGTGGTTTGTCCAAATACAGGGTGTCTGAGACTATAATCCGTACATCCCTTTTAAAATGAAGGGAAATGGTTTTTATCAAAAATCTTGAAAATTTTGATAAGTAAATCGGATACGCTCTATCGAATAATACTTTCATCTTTCGGTATTGACCGAAAATGAGCTACATGGATCGGAAGTCGAATTTTTTAAATGGAACATGGCACTTTTTATTGCAGATTCGGATTACACTAAAAAAAATAAGAAACTTTTGTCTTAAATATTTTTTCTGAAAATGTATCCATTGATCTTGAAATGATCTTGAAAGTGTGACAAAAAAATGAACTTTAACTGCGTTTCTGGGTGAGTGAATGTGTATTTGTTCAAGCAAAGTGTTCAAAATGTTTAAAGTGTTTAAAGTGTTCAAAGTATTCATTTTGAACACTTTGTTTGAACAAACACACATTCACTCATCCAGAAACGCAGTTAAAGTTTATTTTTTTCGTCACACTTTCAAGATCATTTCAAGATCAATTCAGAAGACATTTTCCAAAAAAATGTTTGAGGCAAAAATTACTTATTTTTTTGCGTGTAATCCGAATTTGCAATAAAAGGCGCCATGTTCCATATAAAAAATTCGACTTCCGATATCTCATTTCCGATAGCTCATTTCCGGTCAGTACCGGAAGATGAAAATATCACCATTCAATAGAACGTATTTACTTATCAAAATTTTTTAGATTTTTGATAAAAACTACTTCCCATTATTTTAAAAAAGAGGTGTACGGGTGATCTCAGACATCCTGTATATAAGATAATATAAAGCATTCTCACCAATTAAGTAATATATTATTTTTATAACATCCTTCTTTGCTCGATTATTGGCTCTTCTTCTACTTTACTTTGGTAAAAACGAGCTTGAATATTTAATATAAAGCATATTATTATTACTACTAAAAGAAGACTCATGCGTTGAATGAAAGTGATTGTGACGTACGGACAACGTCGGATCACTTTCATTCAACGCACGAATCTTCTTTTAGTGGTACATGCTTTTACATTATCTTACATATTTGGACAAACCACGCAGGATAGTTATAAAATTTGTCCAATAACAATAACATTTATAACGTCCAAGATCGAAAAATTCTAAAGAACGATGAGAATTTGTCTGTGCGTCACGCGCGTTTTTGCCCATATGTCATTGCAAAACACAGGAGAAATATTTAACTCGAAAACTAAAACATTGTACTCAAAGCATATTAGAGTTACGTATTTTATAACACTGAAAAATGTTTAAGACGCGGTCTTCCGGGGTTCGTCATCAATCTTGATTTCTGCACACGAGAAATGTACAAGCGTGTAACGTGCATCTTTACAATTGTAATGTCACTTTGAATTTGCAACGCAATATCATTTCATAATCACGTATAACATATAAACTGTAGATTATCATGATATTTTAAGATATCATTTTTCTATTAAGCCTATTCAATAATTACGATAACCATACGTCCTTTATTTCAAAGGACAGTCCTTTATTTCAAGTATCTGTCCTTTATAATTATTTATTTTCTCAAAACTCAATTTTGTCCTTTATTTTTATTACGAGAAATTCTTTTCTACTTAGCGTTCTAATGTGTAATGTCGTAGTAACATGAGAATTTTTACGGAAACAATCGACAAATCCCACACAGCACACTTTATCCTGAGGATATCCCAGAGTGAGCCACATGTCCAATTGGACATAATACGATCCCATGGAGATCCTACGGTTATTGAGATATCCCTCGAATATCTAGTGGATATCGCAATATCGTGTGCTGTGTGGGATGTAACTTCCTGCAAGGGTGACATTAGTTATTTGGCGCTACCATTCATTTAAAAAATAAAACTAAAAATAAAAGTATAACTCTAAAAATATAACTAAAAGTTTTTTCGCAATAAGTTCTTTACAGTTTTTTTCGGGGAAAAGGGGGGATCTTATAGATGCTTGTTAGCATCAAATTATTATATTGCTTGTCAATTTAATATGTGAATTAATTATTCCGGCTTCAGGATTGTGTTTCAAGACCGACGAATATGCGGCGCACAGGAGCAGGAAAATTCACAAAATAATTATTATTAGGCACCAAGATCCGCCGCGATCGATATTGGCGTTTCTCATATTTATATTTGTTTAAAAGTATTCTTTTTTAATTCTTGTTAATATCTACACAGGAAAAAATGCTGTTGCTTCAATTAAAGTTTACGTCACGGGTTGCCACAAACATAAATTCATTCATTTAGATTATTAACCTTTACGCTGCCGGCATTTTTTCATTAAAATAGTGTTTTTTTGCCAAAAATTTATCTATATAAATAACATACAAATTGCGCAGAATTTCGAGATTTGTTCAAAGCCACAAAAGTGGCTTTCCCGGCAGTCTGAAGGTTAAAAGAATAATTTAGATATTTGGTCCAATCATAATACATTTGAATGAACTATTTATGTTTGTGGCAGTCCGTGACGTAGACTTTAATTGAAACAAATTTTTTTTCCAGTATACATAATTTGAATTTCAATTAATTGGAATTTATTACTACACTTTTAATCTTTATTTAATATATAATTTGTTTTGTTTTTTGTTAATTATATTTTTTTAATTAAAATTATTCATATTAAACTTGTTTTCATTTTTTATTATGCCCAACCTATTTCAGATTTAAACCAAGGATTTGTTCCAACACAGTCGAACCAGTTTCAAACTATAAGGAAATTGTGCATCTCATTTTGGTATACTACGCAAGAAAATTTCGTATTACGCAGACTCCTGACACTCACAAACTGGTTTGGAAACATGTTGGAACAAAGCCCTAAAATTTTCAGGTTAATCCTTTATTTTCTTCCAGAAAATATGGTCACCGAATCTATAGTGTACAGCATTTATGTAAGAAATGTATAAAAACTTTTTTTAAAAACAGACGCATATATATATAGCTATAAAAAAAGAAGGCATGTTAGCTAAATTATAAGTTTACAAAAAATGAATATTGTTGCAAATGTTATATAAACGGTGTAAAACGCGAGATATTGTTATGTACCATCTGTAATTTTATTATGTCATTTTTTAGATTCTTGTTATTGATTGATATCTGATATTTTAACGAAGTTTACGCATTGCTAGCCATTAATTATTTCCTATTAACGTAATGTCAGCTTACTAAAAAACAAAAGAATGATTACGATAATTATCTTAAATCTAATTATAACAAAGTCATGTTCCGCGAAATTTAAAGTAAGATGCAACAAGATTATATTACAACTTTGAAGCACTTATCGTATTTCAAAATAAGAATGAAAGTGAGTGAAGTATAATGAACTTTGTGAAGTAAATTATAATGCTAGTATGGTGAATTAGATGTCATGCGAGTTACGTGCAGAATAAAAAAGAAATAATAATAATAATCGTGATATTTGATATTGACAAAATTAGGACGGTAGTTAATTAACGTTTGCACGCATTGGTTCTTCAGTTAAATTCGCATTCGATTGCCCACGAGATGATAAGGATGACCACGATTGGCACGGCATTATCGAATACCATTAATTACACATTTGTCAATTCTCTGCCGTTGTGCGAACATTGTTGTGCATACGCTTCGAATAATTAAATATAATATATCGAATAATAAAATCTGGTTTAAAAGCATGGCGGATTACAATTTTCCAATGGCACTGTCCCATCGAAGCACTTCAATCAGGCGTAAAGAGTCTCAACCCACATAAAATGTGTAAGATGGTCACTCTACCACACTAACAATATTTCCCGCGTACTTTAACACTCATTACTATTATTTATAATCCCAGTAAGTTCGATCGACTTAAAAAAAAATTGTTAAGAAGTTTTATCGCGTGATAAGAAATGTCCATTTCAAACCGGGTTGTATCAAAAAGAAATCAGACTTTTTCGAGGTCATTACAGTATCGTAAAAACGTGCGTGAAAAATGGTGATAAAAGGGTCAGAGTTGGATATTGCATAAAGTATACAATTTAGGGATATATTTATATGCTAATATATAAAAAAAATTCTTGATTAAATGGCTAACGTTCTGACTTTTCACCAACTAGATATTTCGATCTTAACTTTATACATTATTTCATGCAAGAAGCTCGTAGGAAAATCATGCACAAAAATCATAGAACATAACCACTTAAAAGTAAATTCTCTTGATGCTCTTAAAATATACTATTTTCTTTTTGTTAAAAAAATGATCTGAACACTCATGTGGGGACATTCGAGCATTTTGTATAATGTTACACAGAGCAACATAATATTTATAAAAATAAAATTAAAACAAAATAAAAATATTATATGGATAAATTGTCTAAACACAATTTTCACACATAAAGTCTAGTTATTTTGCATTTATCGCGCATAGAATCATTTTTCACATTTTTATAATAAAAATATATACTCTGTGATAGTTTTAGCATTTTCGAATGAGTAACCTCGTATTCGCCCCATAGATGAACGTCAGAGAACGGCGATTGACAAATAGTGATTCATACAATATATTTTTTAAAAAATCGAATATAATTTCTATTTTTTCCGCACACAAGTGTAAATTTCTGTCATATATATTAATATTCTGTAAACTATGCAGCTAAATTTCGGTCACAAGAGTGCAGTCCCTGCAACGTTTAAATTAGATCTGTATGCTGTACTATGCCTCTAACTACCCTATTCAAAATTCACTCGGAATCGGCCTTGAAGCGCTCCTTTCGGCACGCATGAAGCGATTCTCTCGGTGCGTTTCTCCCAGATCTATATGGGGCATTCCACGTCAAAGTGAGCTACCTATTTTGAAAAGTGTTTTTTTTGTCAATTTTTTTCGGAGGGACGATGGAGTTATTGAAATGAAATTAGTGTCGTTTCCTATAGAAAAAATTCTGCTCTTTCACTTGAAATTACGCCGTAATTAGGGGCCAGCACCGATTTTTATTCTAAATCACTCAAAATGAAGTATTATATGTCTACTTTAATCGTACGAAGTAGAACTATGGGAGACCCAGCCGTTTTCGAAATATAGTTCCAGATAGGAGGCAATATAGGGCGTAGCGCGTATCCGACTCGCAATGTCAAATACCCGCGCTGCGCGGGCGTTTTCCTACATCGCTTCCTTTCTGGAGCTACATCTCGAAAACGGCTGGGCCTCCCATAATTCCGCTTCGGATGATTAAAGTAAACATAAGGTACTTTATTTTGAGTAATTCAGAACAAAAATCGGTACTGGCCCCTAATTACGGCGTAATTTCAAAAATTTCAAATGCTTAAACAGGATTAATAATCGAGAGTTACTCAAAATTAGACATCACCAGTGAAAGAGCAGACGTTTTTCTATAAAAAACGACACTACTTTCATTAACTCAACTATCCATCCAAAAAAATTGAGATATATATACCTAAATAGATGACAAATTGTAAAGGTACAAATTATTCCCCTTACAACTACTCAACGAATTGGATTAAGAACCTAAGAATTTGCACGAAAGATTATATTCTCAAACCCTTCAACCTCGGTAATTGTTTGGCCAAAATCTGAAACATTTTTCAAAATGGGTGGCTCACTTTGACGTGGAATGCCCCACACTGAAAAAAAATAAGGTTGCCACAACCATAATTCGTCCAACAAACATAGTGAATGTTGAGACAACCATAGTGAATGTTGAGACAACCATAGTGAATGTTGAGACAAACATTCACTATGTTTGTCTCAACATTCACTATGTTTGTCTCAACATTCATTATGTTTGTTGGACGAATTATGGTTGTGGCAACCTTATCGTTTTTTTCCGTGCATATATCTGTCAATCTCCTTGTCCGGGATTATCATCAAAGTTCACAGTGATAATGTCACATCGTGATCACCGTCACTACCACCTGGAAGATATCACCGCCACCCACGGATATCCCGCCCTGCACTACGGTGATATCCGACTGCGCCACTCCAGCTTCCGCTCCTGTAAAAGAGGGAACGCGCGCCGCCACCATCGTTCATTCACAACCACCTGCTCGACGGGGTAGCATCGTCTCAGTATCATCTGTCATTCGCGACTACACAGACAGAAGCGTCAAGCAGTTTCATTTCTTTTCGGCCTTCCATCCGCGCAGCGAAGCGCGCCGTTGACGATCGTGACAGGATGAGGACCAACGCGACTTCCGGTCCCGTTTGTTCGCTCTACCTTTCGATTATCCTACTCGTGATCTTAGTTTCCGTCAGTGATAAAGCGTGTTCTAATCGTAAGTATTCTTTCATTCAGTTCGTTAATTTATACATTTAATTTTAGCTTCGACAAGTGACCGGGATTCTCCAAAAATGCGATATTAATTCATTAATAACTCTAAAGTATTCCACAAGAAACGGCAAAAGCCGTTTTCGTTATAAAATTAAGTTCAATATGCATATGAATTATGTAATGTAAAGCGATAAATATATTTTTCACATCATTATATATTTATTGGAGTTAGCAGTTATCTGTCGGATAATTAGTTTGATATTTCAATATACATTTTTCCGATAATACATTTTTTTCCGACAATTCAATATTTTCCAAAAATATTAGTAAAATATAATTTTTGGACAGATTTCTATATTTTCTGTATTTCTCTTTTAATCTATATAGATATTTCAAATAATTAAACATTTATTGAAATCAAATCTTTTTTTAAAAATATTTTGCATGAACTTCAGCAGCGAGAATAGATAGCAAAATTTTATTTTTTGTTTAGTGTTTTAAGTGATTTTATAAAAACATCAAATTAATACGTACGGAGTAAAAATGATGTATTGAACTTTTATAGAATCAGTTAAAAACAAAAAAATTTTTTTTATACTTGTTCATGGTTTTCTTAATCAACTTGCCGACTTAAGATCTTAAAAACTTTCAGATACATGTTGAGTTTGTTTTCCATTAATTAATGTTTTTGTAACTTAACCTGTAAAACTAGTTTCTGTTTGCGCATATTGCATGAAAAGTTGGTCCCATAGTTGTTCGCGGAACGCATCTTTAATAGAGAACGATGACCTTTACAATTAAAATTGTTCTACGAATCATTTTAATTGTCAATCACATTATTACTTAACTGTTTTATTTACGTCTTTTTACGTTTTGATTGTTTTATAATCGTTTTTAATAATTTCTATTTTAACTATTTTATTATAATTATTTTTATATTTGTTCGTTTTATATTAGAATGATAACACAGAAAGGTCAAGTATGACGAGCAATTATTAGATACCGATAAAATTCTTTATTTAATCTTTCAATTAATTAAGAGACGTTTCGACTTAACTTAGTCGTCTTCAATGTAATAGTTACTTTAAATCATTATTCAGCTTTAAATCACAAAAGAGATTAACAGAAAGACGTAAAATAAATGATAATGTTCGGCCGCACATTTTTATATATCAAAGTATGATATAATCGTTCTTATAAAAATATTTTATCACCCAGACAATTCGATCCAATATTGGAGATGTTACATATTGAAGTTATATATTGAAGTTACATATTTAAGTTTTATATAATGGCCACTCCACTTTTTTTCGCTTTCAAACGAGAAAGGGTTAGAGATTCTACTAACTTCAATATGTAACATCTCCAATATTGGATCGAATTGTCTGGGTGATATAAGATATTTTTATAAGAACGACTATATCATACTTTGATATATAAAAATGTGCAGCCGAACTTTATCGTTTATTTTACGATTTTCTGTTAATCTCTTTTTTGATTCAAAGCTGAATAATGATTTAAAGTAACTATTAGACTGAAGACGACTAAGTTAAGTCGAAACGTCTCTTAATTAATTGAAAGATTAAATAAAGAATTTTATCGGTATCTAATAATTGCTCGTCATACTTGGCCTTCCTATATTATCATTCTATTGTTTAGAAAATGCGAGCGGATTTCATTTCTTAATTTTCGTTTTATATGTTTTATAATTGTTGACTAATATTTTTTTAATTACGCGTCAAATCAAGATTTGCAAAATTTTCTCGATAGTACCAATTAGAAATAGATTTCTTTTGTTTTTTGAAAAATGAAAGTAAGCTTAGATAAGCTTCTACGAACATTTGAATACCTAGTACGAGTGTTAATTAAAGATTCATTTATTTGCCTGTCCCTTAAATACGACAATCAGTTTAAATAAGTTTAATGCCAATTATATTGTTCTGTATTAAGAAACTGAAAACAAGTTTACCTGATAAATTTTAACAAAACAAATTTTTTAAATAACCTAGTGATTGAATAAACTTTTCTTGTAATTTAAAAATCACATATATGTATTAATAGATAAATTTTTTTATAAGGATTCATTACATTTCCCACTATCATTGTGTGTTAATGCTATATAAACCAATCGACGGTTTGTATATATAAAAAAGCATTTATATTAATAATTACGTAGGGGAGAGTTGCTGAATGCGTACAGGTCGCCTAAATCGCGTACCTCAATATTTTATATTATTATTTAATAAGCAACATTTAGTAACAAAAATATGAAATAAATGAGTAATATAGACAAAAAATTAGCAGGTTACATCTTATTTTGTGCATGCTAACAACAATTTAAAAAATCAGGTACAACTGATGTTAATTTTTGATCAATTTATGTAGCTGATAATAATGTAATCATGTAATTTTATTCTGAATTTTTATATTTTTATAAAAGAAAGTTTATTGTAGAATATTTTACATTCATTGTATATACATATTTGCAATGATTATAAAGATTATATATAAATCGATATTTTTATAAAATCTATCAAATTTCCTAAATCGTACCATCACAAGGTTTCCTGTATTGTATCGGTAGGATTTAAGAACTCGTGTTTATATAATCGTGCTAGTATGAATACAAATGTCGATTGCAAAAATAAATTCAAGCCAGTTCTATTTCGACGTCTTTAATTTTTCATTATTGTTATTTAATAATTATTAAATTCTTTTTTGATAAATTATTAATAAAATAGGTATTTTAGATAATGATTCCTTATATTAATATTATATTTTTAATTATTTTCATTCACATAAATTCAATACTTTCGAGGAGATATGATTTAGAAAACCCACAGGTACGATTTAAGCGGCCGATTGCCTAAATCGTACCTTTTGCAGCATGTTACAAAAAGACTTATAAGAAATTAATTTGTTATTGATGAAAGATTGAACATGTAATAATAGATGCCTAAAACATCATGCTACAATTTCCAACGTATTTATTTGCGTATAAATTAATATCAAATAGAAATATAATAAAAAATAGCTTAAGTGGTACGCATTCGGCAACTATTACCTAATATCTTAGATTTAGACGGCCATAAATCATAAAAAATGAAATAAATGTTCTCCTATGATATCGTGAAAGTGTTGCGTCATGAAATAAATAAATAGTCAATCAATAGTCGAACAGCGAACGCAAATAGATCAAAAATGTCAAAAAAAGTTTATTTGTTATGCAAGTTTACAAATGGCTTTATTTTTCAGCTTTGCTCTTTCGTAAAAAACTATAATTTAAACAACGCTTTGATGTTTCACATATCGCCATCGAACTGTTTCGTCGGTGTGACATTCGACTGGTTGTTTCCACTTCCCGCAGAGTCGTAACATCGAAACTGGTTTGCGCGGAAAACTTGCGAGCATTAAAAATATAATTTCTCAGGAACTGTGTGACTACACTGAGAAAAGTGTTCTGATTGTACCAACAAGACGCGTATGGTTATGTGCATTTTGGTGAAACCAAGCAGAGTTTCTGGTTATCACAACAGGACTCGATATGTTATAACTAGAATGTTTGATTGATATAACTATAAGGATTTGATTAGTATTTTCCAGTTGGATTAACAAAACTTCTAGTTACAAAGGAACGTGCAACCAGAATTCTGGTTAACGTTACCGCAGCGCACTCTAGCAGTTTTATTATTGTGCGAGTTCGGCGAACATTAACAAAAAATTTTGGTATATTTAACAGGAAGAAATTAATCATGCTCATCTGGTACTTCCTACAAGAATTCTGATTCGTTCATTTTCCAACAGACATACTGGTTGAATCAATCGGAATTCCTAATAATGCAACCAGATTTTTTTTTCAGTGTACGTCAGTTTTTTTTCTATCACAATCAGATCGTGTGAAATATCGAACTTTGATTTATCACTCAAGCGAGAAATTTTTCGATCTATTCACGCGTTTAAGATGACGAAAAGAAACGTCGGTAACGGAAATAAATAAAAAAGTCGAACGGTATAAATCATTTAATTCTACTTGATTTGATTTCGCTTAACTTATTTGTCTATAATACTTGTTAGATTGTCGATAATAATTGTTATTTACGTGTTACTAACACTAAAGTAGATACACGTGAATTTTCACGCTGCTTAATACTCATGACATTTGTTTATACAAATATAATTATATTTAAAATGTTCGTCAAAAACGGAGCTTAATTTGTAAAAGAACAATATATCAATTTGGCTTAAATAAATAAAGGATACAAAGCATTTTGATTTAAAAATATCATAAAATCTTTTATAAAACTATTTGAAAACAATTGCATTTAATGAAATTAATATTAAGTAGTATTGTGGAACACATAACTACGGACATGATTAGATTGGCATCAATCGTTCTATTTCCGTTTCTGGTAACTGTAACAATGCGCGATGTAAAGTTGAGGTAGTTACATCGTAGATTGACGACTACATACGTCTGCTCAACTTCTATTTGGGTCTCGGCGCGAGCAACAGATTATTTCTGCGATGCTGTCTCGAAGTTTCGCTATTCTACGCAAAACTCGCGTAAAAGCGAATTATCGTTACTTCATTGTAATGTCAAATCCGTTAACTCTCGCGGTTACGAAATGTTATAATAGCATTCACTGTTTCCTCACGTTTCCGTGACGCGGTTATCAATCCTTACGTGGGCTAGATATATTACGAGCGTAGGATTCGCGCGAGGATAGAAATTATCGAGGGCAAAACAACCGATAGAAATCAAACTGTCGATTAATTCTGATGTTCTTTGGAATTATACAATTTTCCAAAGATAATCGTTAATTATAAAATAAAATCTTTCGTATCCTATAAATTTTAGAGAGCCAATTTAGATACACTGTTAATTTGATTAATAAATATCTCGATTATCGTGCGATTGTTAAGTCTTTTATAAAGTTTCAATAACGCTCTGGTTATAGATATTGAAAATTAGTAACTTAATTGACTTGTATTATGCAATATTAAAAGCCGTGTCGTGGAGAAAATCGCGTTGTAGTTAGCATCTAATGAAACAGCTTAGACGCGTTGTATAAAGGGCAAATATTGCATATATTATGGTCGTGTATCTAGTAGCCTTTAATATAACCGTTACTTTCAATTTATTTCGTATCAATTATTTGCCTGTCCATACTTATCATAAATATTTATTTTAATATTTATTTTAATTTTAAACACCATTGTTAATTTTGTACATCTTTATCCTTTAATAATCATAAACATGGAAACATAAAAATGGATTTGACAAATACATTTTACGTCTGCTTTCAGTCGGCATAATTTTTGACACCGCTAAAACCGTTTTAAGTAAAAAAGTTAGCATTTAACTTAGCGGGCCTTATTAGATTAGTCACAGCCGCAACATCGTTTCGATCTTCGTCGAGAAGCAGTTCGAGGTTTTATAAGGAACGACAGAATTTTATTTTTGGAGAACTTCATTTTTAGAAGAAAGATCTTTTTTTTATTCTTATTATTGTTTTTCTTTAATTTCTTTCTATTGTTTTTATCTCTATTTTATATCTATATTTCTCACTTATTACTTTCATTTCGCAAGTAATAAAGAATGATAAACATTGTGCTGATAAATATTACCTACTAAAATTTTGAGATAGATAAAATACATTTTGAAATATATTTAAGAATTATATTATTTACTTTTGCGTGCAACTTTCTTTGATCAGGTTTCAGATTGTGGCTTACAAACTTGTGTTAATTAACAAGTATGCGAAACGCAAAATTCATATGCTATAATGATATGAATGCTATAAAAATACGTTATCATCAAAGTATCACACAATCATCAAAGCATGTGCAAAATGATGAAAATGGAAATATGTCGCGTTTATGTTCATTGAAGTCACTGACCTGAAAATCGTATGACCGTATAAATTCTTATTCAAAATTTTCATAACTTCTGTGAAAATCAGAAATGCAATATGGTGCGAATGCGCGACAGCATATACATAAGAAGCCAAGAAAGAGATTTTCAAACAATTTTCCATTTCTTGAAACACAGTCTTTTCATACACCGAGAAAATTTTATATTAAAAATTACTATGTATGGCAGTAGCCGTGGACCATGCTGGAATTATGAAAATTTTACTATGTTTTCACAAAAGAGTTTAATAATTATTTATATAATAATATAGTAAAAATTTTTATAATTCCAGCAATGGTCCACGGCTACTGCCATACATAGTAATTCTTAATATAAAATTTTCTCCGTGTAGCGCGGAAAGAAACAAGAATTGGTTGCACGGCTAGTTTTGATCAGTTTTGACTATGATCGCGCCAATGATTACAAAGAGGCAAAGATGCGTCAAGAGCATAGGAAATTTTTCGAAAATTTTCAATCTTTAGTTTCTCTTACTTTTTCTCTTACAGTCTTTACGTACTATGTTTTTGATGATGAAATGTATATAAACTATCTTAACGCATTTAATGATTGATAAATTCATAATGGTGCTTAAAATAGAATAACGATAATACGAGAAAAAAGAGATAACATAAGAAAAAAAAGACTAGAGATACAAGAATGAGATAAATTTTATTAAGTTATTCAGCTATTCACAGAAGCTGCATGGCCAGAATCTATTTCTGTATTTTTAAATTTCTAGCTTACATTCCATTAAATTATATATACCATGTTATATGTAAAGTTACAAGATATTTCTGCAACAGATTTCCGGGATCTCGTTAGGGGGTTACAGATTATATAAATATTTAATGCAAATCAGTCGAGTATGATGATTTTATAGGTAGGACGTCGGAATTTTTACTCGCGTTGGTGTCACGATGAAATGCACTTTAGCAGATTTATACTAGATAGAATGGAATTACGCAATACGCCAGTCCATTTCACTGTAAATTTGCGGCTGCTCAGATCGAAGTTCGAATTGTCCGGCTGTGACGCGTATTTACGTGAGCGATGATGAATCCAGGTGCGGTTAAAGTGCAAACGAACGTATATCGAAAAGGTCGGGCACGAAATACTCGTATGCTCCTTGACACGTTCAAATGTATTATCTGTCAAGTGGCATGTTTGTAATCATCTTAAATGAACTACAACTGCCATATTGAGGGGTCAAACTGATTATGTATCGTGTTGATTAATTTTCTGTTGAAAATCAGTGACAAATCCGTGACATAACTACTTCATCAGTAACACGACTAATAAGATTCACTTTATCATTTGTTTGTTTGGATTTGGCTTAACTATTTGTTTGTTATGGATAATGAATGGCGTGCGCGAATGCGCTGTGATTATATTATTGAAAGTAATGTGACAAAAATTACAGAGAAATTTTATCTCTATTGAGAAATAGAGGTAAAATGTGGGTGTTTAATGAGATCTCTCGTTATTGCGTTCGTCTGTAAAACTCTTAAATTGTAGCAACTCGTAGAAAGAAAAACGATCTTATTCGATTACGCTTAAAAAGATCGAAGCTGATGGTCAATTAATCAGCTTCGTTTCAGGTGATAACTGAATGAACGACTTCGCGAAACAAGTTGCTCCTTTATTGTTTGCAAGTAATTTTAGATTTACGGGGCACGAATTGCGGATTATTATCATGATTATTCATTACTTCTTTGTTCATGCATGATTGAAAGATTTGTCGTACACTAATTCGATTAAATAGCCATGCCTTGACATATAGTAAATTTAAAATATAGTAAAATTATTTATAAATAATATATTATATTATAATAATATATTATATTATATAAATAATATATTATTTAATAATATAATTTATCCGCAGGCTATAACGCGTAAATGTAAAACCACAAGATGTTATGCTATTTTTTAAAATTAAATTTATATGCTAGCTTTTTTGATATAGTAGCTATAGATGTCAAATTTCTGATATGTATAATAATTATTACAACAAAAAAAAAATATATATATATAAAAGCCAGAAATTATTCATACATTTTTTAATTTGCATGAATTCTTTCTGTTTACGTCCATAAAATATTTTAAAATATCAAATATCGTGCTCCTTTCATAAATTGTAATTTTTTAAACATAAGTATTTCAATGTAAAATTAATTTTAAACAATAGTCCCGTAGAAAAATTGATATTTTTCATTAAAGAAAAACAAATTTCTTTAATATATTTGTTCATGAAGTATTGATTGACATATTAAAAATAATATATCATGTCTAAAGATTGAAACATGTATGTACGTGCATTAGGACTGTTTACAGATAGATTAATAAACAAACTTTAACATCAATAAAGAAGATATAGTTATTTATTTTCCCAAATATAATCTCGTTTTAAAAAAATAGCATTTTCCATGAATATATTTTGTAAAAAGCAATTCTTAATAAAGTGTAGGTATATGAAATTATATCTAAATAGGAAAATTTTCTTTATTCCGATATACACATAATACATACAGTTAAATTTCTATTTATTTCATACTTTAAAACCAGTAAATGTACAGAGGATGACAAACGCGACGAAAACTTTCAATTTTCAATAATTCAATCATTTCTTTATTTATTAATGATTTGTAACAGTTTTTTTTTCAATATAATTCCCCTTTGCCTTATAGATTTTTAATAATTGCTTAGGTCAGAATTTATTGATCAATTCTTGAGGAGATTCCTCTAGGGCTGTTTGAAATTAAAGCGTGTTTGAAAATAGCTTCTGTTTCAAGTAGCTTTAAACGAAATCCATTGGGGCTGTATTTGAAGCTTTAGAATCCATCTTCTTTAGAAATAAATTTCATTTTGTCCATGAATTCCAAAGTCGTTTTCGATGCATGTGATGGTGAGAACTCTTAAACGATTGTGCGGAGACATGTTTGTTATTGATATTTATGTCGTTTTGAAGTTTTTAAAAGTGCCTTCTTTCGATTATACTGACCGAAAAAGGATACTCTTAATTTTAAAATGAAATATAAATTATCTCAATGACACAACAATTAAAAAAAATAATTAAAAATTAAAAGTGTTCATAATCGTGTTTAGTCATCCTTTGTGTTCATAAAATTTTTCTTTAACAAAAAATATTAGGTAAATATTTTTAATGTCATAGCGCGGAATAAACTTTTATTTAATTGATAAAAGTTTATTTTACATGATATGATATTTATATATTTCCTTTTTTCCCCTCTCTTTCCCTAATCTGATACTAATCTGTACTTAATCTGGTATACTAATCTGATTATTATATATTTGATAAGCTGTTAAAATTAATGTTTTTCATAATATTATTTTATAAGAAAGCGTAGGGGCCTAAGGAAATTCTAAACATTTTAAAAATTTGTTTTTGTAGCATTGATTCCTTTCACAACGCGAGAACAAAGGAATACAGTCCGCAGACGTTTCAATAACTACTTTGATCCAGAAGGTACGATTTTTTAAAAACTTTGATAGGTTAACTGCACAAGAATCTTTTCGGAAATTCCAAAACAATTTTTTAAGTTCCTACATATAATTCTTCATTTTTCATTCTAATGAAAAAATTCCGCAGTGGTTTTCAATGACTCCAACACATTCTCTGCGGAAAAGTTTCTAAAATTTATTATGTCTATCAACACACGAAATAGTTAGAGATGATATTTTCGAATGTAACATGTAACATTTGATTCCATCAAACACAACATATAAAACATATTGACAAAAACACAAATGCTTTTTTCACAAACCTAACCACATTTAATGAAACAGATCACCGTATTTTAAATTATAATTATCCCGATTATGCAAATAACTCGACTAATATCAATAATTAATTTCCTGCAGATGGTTGCACAGCTTATGGACATGCCTGTTTCGGTGCTCATGGCAAAAGAATCGATTCGACTGTGAAACGCGACACTTTACAAGAAAGTATCAGCCAGAATTTTCAAGAATCCGAAGTACCATCGCCGAACAATGAGTTATTTTACGTTCTTCCGAACGACGAGTTTCGGGAACGATCTGATCAGTCTTTCATGAGGGCTCGGAAAGACACTCAACCATTGGACGTTTATTCCCTGTCGTTTTTAGTGGATCAATGGGTACGGATAAGCACTGACAATCAGACATGGGATATAAAAACTAGTCCAGATAGGAAATAGAAAGTTCTTCAAAACAAAAATAGAAAGTTTTCTAACAATCAAAAAATAGAAGATATAATTCTTGCGCCAGTAGAGACTAGTTACTACTATAGAAATAAGAAAGAATATTTAAACGTCTATTTAAACGGCAATGGACAAACGAGAACAAGAATATCATCTAATGAGGCATGCATGCTGTATTTTTCAGATAGCGTCGCATCGTCGCTCGGATCGCACAGATACACACGGATATCATCAATAAATAAAGGAAAACGAATTACCCGCGTATGTCAAAACAAAGCAATTTCGTATATATTTACGCATATCATATCCGAATTATATTATTAATCCTCAGTATCCACACTTCAAAAAAATCCCTATCTACCCATACTCGGGTATTCCTAACCCGCGTTTTCTTTTGCTTGTATCTCGGGTTGCATCGATTTTAATTCATTTTTTTTAAATAGATAGTTTAAAGACTGAAAAAAAAAGAATATTCGGGTGAGAAAGTCAAGAAAGTCATAACACAAAAGATATTTTGCAATAAGTAAAAAGGGATCAGAAAAAATGCCGCAACTTTGAAAATCGACCGGGTTACGCTAACTCAGTGTGGGTACTGAGGGTTAAGATTTTAATTAGCTTGATATTTAGTTACCGACTACCCGCGCGTTTCGTAGGGGAGACTCGGGCAAAATGGCCAACTTTTTACATTTTATTTTTGTTTTTTATATACAGCATTTTGTGCCTATATATCTTTAGTATAATTCGAAAGTACAATCTTTCGGCAACAAAAAAATATATATACTGAAAAGCTTAAAAGTAAATTTGTAAAAGAAATCCATTTTATCTTCAAAGATGTTTAGCGAGTCAACTTGCCCCGTTAACGGGATATAATAGCATATAATATGTGTAAGTTGCCTACACCGAAAAAAATATGGTTTAATTCAATTAATTATTGATGTTATGGTTTACCATAAACATATAAAGTTAATTCTATTTTATTTTTACTATATTACATATCTCAGACTATATTAAAACTATATGGCATATATATTTTATTAACATGTATTATTATTGTGAAATAACAAATTTTATCCAACTTATTGGAAGATTATCGCGCGTCAGAACTAGTTATAGCGTAACTAACCTAAAAGTATTAGCTGTACCAACGCCACCAGTTCGAACACGCCGTACCAACCTGCCTCATTCCTCTCTCTGTCGAGTCAATATACTTTAAAACCAGTTAAATTCTTTCATGTATATAGAGTATGATATAAAAATATATATTCTTTAAAAATTCGTTAAAATGTAATTAGCTAGATATATTTTCTAACTGCGATAGCAATTAACATAAAATTTTACATTTATCAATAATATAAATGAATTTACGAGATTGTGAGAATATACTTCCTCTTCTAAAAATGTTATTTTATGCCATTATTTTATAACTTTTGCTCATAATACAATGCAACTTACATCATACATATGTGTTAAAGATGATTTTGCACTCTTCACTTGTTTGATTTTGAAATTTGTTTAAAAATAGCTGAAATACAGGGTGTCCCGAAAATCATCCGTAGTACTTCGGGAAGTGATTCGGGACCCAAAAAGAAGGAAAAAAGCTATATAAACATAGATCCGGAAATAAGTTGTTTCCGAGTTATAGCCACTTTTATGTTTAAAAAATCGTAATTTATAGTTCGCATAGCATCCCTCTTTTAACAATTTTTATTTTCTAAAAAATTTTCATTTTTTATTATTTTTATTTTTTAATTTTCAATCTTTTTAAATTT
This sequence comes from Aphaenogaster floridana, assembly GCA_003063835.1. Taxonomy (NCBI): domain Eukaryota; kingdom Metazoa; phylum Arthropoda; class Insecta; order Hymenoptera; family Formicidae; genus Aphaenogaster; species Aphaenogaster floridana. The sequence goes on along the minus strand of NJRP01000223.1, from coordinate 189,916 downwards.
ACAATTTTTATTTTTTAATTCTTTTTTTAATTTTTTGATATTTATAAATACGATTACATTATTTTTAAAATCAAGGATAAACATAAACAGGTATTTAAATCGAATTAAATAAGATGTTCAAAATGACCACCTTCAGCACGAATGCAGGCCCTTATTCTTCTATCAAAGAAATTCTGAATTCTTTGAAAAACATTTAAATCCCTCCTTATTTCTTCGAATCCATGAATTATTATTATTATTATTATTATTATTATTATTATTATTTAAAGATCTGTTTATGTTTATCCTTGATTTGAAAAATAATGTAATCGTATTTACAAATATCGAAAAATTAAAAAAAAGTTAAAAAAAATTAAAATTTTAAAAAATAGAAATTTAAATTAAAAACAAAATTTTTAAAGAGAAGTGCCAAGCGAACTATAAATTACGAACATAAAAGTGGTTATAACTCGGAAACTTATTTCTAGACCTATATAGCTTTTTTCCTTTTTTTGGGTTCCGAATTACTTCTCGAAGTACAGCGGGCGATTTTCCGGACACCCTGTATAAGCAATGTGTCAACTTACCCCTGTAGCCAACTTGCCCCGGTCTCCCCTACTACATTTATTGCCAATTTTTTCCATCACGATGCGACAATCATATTTCTCGCGTTATATATTATAAATTTATATAATTCATTATAACAACGCTAAGAAAATAGCTTTAAAATTGTTACAAGTATCTCTTGCTGTATATTATCTCTGTGTATTTAAATTATTAGAACATGGTTTAAATACTCGACATGTAATGATTGCGTACCTCAATTGCTTTTTACATTAGATCATTATTATTCTGCAAACAACGTTCAATTTAAACGTTCACGTATAGTTTCTCTCGAGACAGCATCTTCTGTTCATTTTGTGACAACGTTGTTTTCGGTAGATAAGTGCGAATGCTGCGTGAATCTTGTCGGTAACATTTGCCATTATCGTGTAATAGCAACTCTTACTCTTCGTTTTATTATCCGCTCTCAGAAAATCAATGACACTTTGTAATTAGACAATATTAAATTGTGAAAATTTGTCAAACATCTGTAAGCACCTGTCGCATCTGTTTTGATAGCATTACGGTTTATTTTTGTGAAATAAATGTCCGCACACACAAGTTAGAACTAATTATGTTATTGAATTGCAATTAATAGTTATCATAATTCTCTAGAAATTATGGTAATTTCTTTAGAAAAACCATATATAGCTCGGATCATCTTGACCTTGACATATGTTGTAAAAGGTTCATTCTTCAGTAACTTTGCTATAACAATCAGGTGGCGTAACAATCTTTTATAGTTTCTGAGATGTTTAAAGTTAAAGATGTATAGCTAAAATTAAGATCGAGATTGTCTCTTGGATTTTTATATACACACATACTTTTAGTGCTCAGTAAAACTGAAGTTATCGTATTCAATATACCTACATTCGAATGTCTGATTCACTTAATTTGTTAATAACTTTGTGATAAACAATAAATGTGACGGCTAATACTTCGAAAGTTATTCAATATATCCCACACAGCACAATTTATCCTGAGGATATCCCAGAGTGATCCACATGTCCAATGCGATCCCATGCACATCCTATGGTTCTTGAGATATCCCTCGGATATCTAGTGGATATCGTGATAACGTGTGCTGTGTGGGATATGCATATGTATATTATCATCTTTATAACATCCCACACAGCACACTTTATCCTGAGGATATCCCAGAGTGATCCGGATGTCTAATTGGACATAATGCGATCCCATGGAGATCCTACGGTTATTGAGATATATAATTGGACATATTGCGATCCCTCGGATATCTAGTGGATATCGCAATATCGTGTGCTGTGTGGAATATATTCAGGGTTGGGAAGTAACGCGTTACTTGTAACGCCGTTACCGTTTTTGTTACTTTTTTTCAGTAACGATCGTTACTTTTTTCTGTCTGTAACGGTAACGGTAACGTCGTTACATTTTTACAGTAACGGTAATGAATTCAGCCGTTACTTTTATCGTTACTTTAGTTCCCTATTATCTTTTATATCTGTTCAATAGATCGCGTTCAATAGTCCTCTTCAATACGCAAATACATACAATATATTACCTATCAGCCGGATTATAGGTTACGTGCAATAAATGCAATTATGAAATATATTTATATTTTCATATTTTATAATATATTTTAAATTTATTTTTGAAAAATATTCTGTACCTTATATCTTAGGCAACATTCCGATAGTCACTGCTAGTACTAAAAGTCTGTAGTATATATGAAACGTGAACTATAGATTTTCAGTAATGGCAGTGAATATCGGAATGCACTTTTAACAAAAACGTTAATTTTTAAAAACAAGGTCAAATAAAAATTTTTGACAAAATGACATTTGTAAATTATAATAAATTCCTATAAAGATAAGTATACTAAAAAATAAAGATATTAATATAAAGAATTAGAAGAATTATTAGTTGAGTTTAATATAATAAAGCTTGCTATATAGAAACTAGTTTGGAGTTTTAAGTTTTAATATT
>NJRP01000223.1:144358-170364 GCA_003063835.1 Aphaenogaster floridana | reverse complement strand
ATAACTTACTGGGCTATACCAAATTTCAACCTTCTGCCTTTTTTTCTGAAATACAGCCAATTTTCAATTTTTTCCCTAAACTTTAGGGGCCTTTAGCTCGGAGGGGGGTTCATTTGCGGACCCATGTTTATAGAAAAAAAAGTCTTATTTTGACCTCTAGAATACGCTCCTAAAGTATAGTGCATCATTTCAGATACACTCTGTATATAAATTTATGTTCAATAAATTATTTTCCGATTTCTGTGAAAGACTAATATTTTTCAACGGAATTTATTTGAAATAATAAGAAGAAAAAGAAAAGAGAAAATGCTGAAAACTAAATTTAATAAAAATGATGATGAATTAAAACTGTTATTCATCATTCATTAATTACCTTAATACAACATTATTCCTTAATCAAAGTTGAAGGTTTAACCATGACTCTCTAATTGCTTGCAAAACAAAGTATAAAACTTTAAACGAGAATCATCGAAGAAGTACACTTTAAAACTTTGTCAATCGTAAAACGCATTTTCGTTCCTTACAATTCTACATAACTTTATTATTATCCCTTTACGAGTTAGACTATCCCTAAAATATATCTAATCTTCATTCGATTGCAGTTTATGTTATTTTGTCGCATCCAATGTCTGAGAATACTTCAATTGGAAGTATAATCTCATTGCTTGAATTTAGGCAAGGTTTTCTTTTGAGAAAGATTTTGTCTCAAACAATTATAATTATTTAACTCTGAACACTAAATCCTAACAACTAAATCCTAACTCATCAATTTGAATGAAACTTCGCAGGTGAAATATGCATAACAATATGCTTCATTCGTATGTTCTATTAACTTTTATATACACGAGATCTAATCTCAAAATTAAAAGAATGCGTTTCACGTATATTTCCTAACATAAAGTAAAACGTCTGTTACAAAAATAACAATTTTAAGATAAATTAAATGCTAAAAGGTTTTATAAACAAAATACTGATAGATGAAAAATAATTTCGAAAATTGTCGAATATATAGTTTTTTATGCAAAATCTTCAACCGAGATGTGGTTTAATTCCCAGCTTTATTTCTTGCGAAAAATTCACCTGATCGACTCAATGCTTTCGTCAGTCATCGATGCCATGTCGTGATCCCACTTTGGTAGGATGTATGATTTATCCTTAGGGAAATCGCCCCATCTAACGTGATATTTATTCGGTAACATGGATCCGGTGATCAAACGAGATAAAATCCATTGCGTCTTGGCAGAAGGTGCAATATCATTTTGCGGGGATTTATTCAGCAGAGTTTTGGGTACCAAGATGCGCGTAGTAGGTATATCTTGGATGTTGCTGCGCTTCCCGTGCCCTACAATTTTTTTCACTTTACGTTTATAATACATTACTAATAATTAAATACATTAGTACGCGAGCTAATAAAATATTTATTATTATGAAAGAATATTTACTATTATTAAAAGTAATGCTACGTACCTCCCCAACAAGAACCTCCATAGCCAGCACAGAACCCTGGATTGAAACGATAATACGTGCATTATGTAATATTGAATATGCAACTTCCGAACTTGTAACTCTATTTTATTGTTGATATATTTACATCTTACCGCGTGATAGGTAAATGAAAATAAATGGAGGGGAATGTTTAATAAATATTTGTTTTTGTATGCGATATTAAGTTGTAAAACGATAAGTTATTAAAGATCTAATTTTAGGTTGAAGCAAACTATAATAAAGTGACATAAGAATTATATACAAAATTCGACTAAAATGTAAAAATAATATTATGGTGCGTCCATCTCTCTCCTGTGGATAAAACAGAAAGTGTGTTCAGTGCATTGCAAGAGAAAATGTAATAAAAATTTATTTCAGGATCCTTATTGCCATTATATCTCCCAGACAATGTTCCGTACTAAGAACGATCTTGTGAATCGTCTATAAGCAATATGGAGAAGTTTGCCTCGACATTCTTTGTATGCAATGAATACCAGGACAGATAATATCTCGTAAAATTGGTTTTTCATTATTACTTTATTACGATTTTGCCCAGCGTCACGCTTTGGAACTCAAATTCTATTATGCTCTCATTGCAAAGAATTTGTTTATTTCGAGAAATAATGCATGTTAAAAAATCCAAAATTATGAAAAAAAAATTTTATTACAAATCACAGGTATCGAATAATATAAAATAAAAATAATTATATATTCACAATAATTGAAGCAAGTAATATTTTTATCTAATTTATTCTTGTTCAATAATATTTTGTACAATCATCAATCGAGATATTCCAACATATCTACATCGACAGTTTCATTCGTTTGGAATTAAAAATCCGTGCACGCGTGTGCACTAGAAATTTGAATAAAATCTCGCGCGATAAACCCTACTACGAATAAGTAAGAAGTAATTGAAACTGCAATAGCCGGATTAAAAGAATGCTCGTCAAAAGAGGTTGCAGCGGGATAAATGAAATCGGAAGCATGGATATTTATTCACGTTTCGTTCGTGAAGCGGAAAAGGAACGATATCCGGGTGGGTGTTGCTTTCGCAGCTCTGTCTGTTCAGTATATATCCCTTGCTTGGAATAAGCAGATGCAAAATGCGACATATGAACGAGAAAAATTCGCTTTTGTCCACCGCGATACGCATATTCGATTGTCTTTGTGCACAAGGCACATACATAATACATCAAGAGACTCTGGTCACGCATGACTTTATTTTCAAAGTCTACGCTGGCTTTTGCTGGAATCGATGCGATTTAAACATTACATTTCTCTCTGTCGACCCGATGATCCTTGACGTACTCGAGACGCATCTTATTCACACAAAGGATCGTGATAATCATTAAGGAGGCGGCTGGCGGACGGTTATGGTTGTATAACGGATAAGAACACGGCTTTCATTGGAGATAGTTTGGATTCAATTTCAATCTCATCGCCTTCACATTATTGCAGCGCTATTCTTGGAATTTAGTCTAGGCAAATTTTGCTCCGTAAAAAAAACTAAAATAATTTTCACAAAATTTATTAAGTTATATACAGGGTGGCCCACATAACTCTTAACAGCTTGATATTTCGGAAACTATGGATTTTAGAAAAAATTATGCAATTTGCATAATTTGCATAACTCATAAACTATTGATTTTTTGATAACATTTTACCTTAATACTTTTATATGCCAAATAACTGGAGGAATTATATTATATAAAAAAAATCATGTGATTCCATTAAAAAAAATAAAGTTGACCTTAACCTGACTTTGGCAACACCACTTATAGCCAAACTAATACTGTCATTAAATGCGTCTTTTTAAACCCTACAATTTTTGTCTCAAACATTTTTTTCTAAAATCCATAGTTTCCGAAATATCAAGCTGTTACGAATTATGTGGGCCACCCTGTATATTTATATATATTAATAAATTTTGGAAATTAATAAAAACTATTTTTTATAAAAAACAATAAAATCTTTTTCTATCCTCTCTATCGTTTTGTGTCACTAAAAAATGCTAGATAATAATAATGCATGCTATATACATCCACACACTAAATATTTCCAGAAAAAAAAACAACAAAAAAATAAGTAAATAATTAATTAAAGCTTCCTATTGTATGTTAATTTTTTGTAATCTTATGCTTGTTATCTTATGCACTGTTATCTTATGCACTGTTATTTTATGCACTGTTATCTTATGCTAATTAATATGAAAATAATAAATCAAGCAGTATGCCGTAACTAACTTCTATTTGACTCATTAGTAAATTTAAAAAACTTTTCTTACATTTTGCAGCTAAAGGATTAAGCATTATTAGAAGCTATTATATATAAAAACTCATTACAAATCATGCTTTCTAGATTACCAAAATAAAGCAAATCCACCATACTGATGAAAAGATCCATAACAGAAAGAAAGTTTAATAGTTTTGGAATATTCTGTATTTTCACCGATTTTCCTGTTTCTAATCTTTTAGTCTCTTTTTCAAATATACATATTCTAAAATTTATGAATTTTTTAATATTATTCTATGCAAAAAGATGAGAATCTGTTTGAGTTGTGTAAGTTTCTATCTTTATTATTTTGTACAATAAATACCCAATCTAATGTTTAATCCTTTTATTCTTTTAATATATTATCTATTATCTATTATATATATTATCTATATTTTAATATATTATTGATATATCAAGATATAACTCTTAGTAACTCTTAATAACAATATAATTATTTCATAATTTTTTCTATATCCAATTTTTAATTCCGAATATTTCGATTATTCCACGAAAAATGGCGAAAATGCATATTTTTGAAAAATTTATAAAGAAATTTCATAAATTTATAAAGAAATTTTATCGTTTAATATTATACATTCAGTTTTTAGAATTTTTAATAAACATTTAATAATTCAATATATTAATATTATTACTGTATTAATTGTATAAAATGCTAATTGTTCAAAGAATCTCGTAATCTATAGTTTGAATATCACAGAGAAAGTAATCGCGGAAAAATATATAGTTACTATATGTAAATTTCAAGTACATGTCAATTAAACTTTTCCAATTTTCTCTAATAACGAATTAATTTACAGCAAGTTGAAGACGAAATTCTGTATTACAGCTTTCCTCATGATAATCCACTTAGCATTTTGCCAACACTATAATAAGCTTATATCCTTTTATCTCAAATTAATGGTCATGTATCGGACAACAATCTGCAGATATTGCAATGTCTTGAATAATGATCTTCCGCCCAATGCGCAAACAAAATGCAATAAACATTTTCTCAGTTACTTAGATGTATTTCTGTTAAGGTTCTGCGAGCATGTCATCCAATAAGTACTCGAGTTGGTATTCATGAAAATGTAATCGCGATTAAAGAATAATAAGATGCAACTGCTATGAGATTTACATTTGTCTTACATTTGTCTTGGTCGCGCTATTTTGTAAATGTATCACGTAAGAGCTGACTATGATTTGTTGGAATTGATATTTCACGTCGATTAATTTTGAAATTTCACTGTCTTGATAGTTTTTTAAATAAAACTAAATGATTATATTGAGATTAAAATCCAAATATACAATAGTTTACTTGATTTTCTATTAAGGGGCAAAATTTTGAGAGAAGAGTGTTATTTCAAATACGGACTAATTTTTTAAAGCGCGCGTGTTGACCATTCAAATAAAAATATAATAACGATAAAAATGTAAACAGCGCATCAATACATGTAAACATTCCAGATAAACGAAATATATCAATGAATCCATTCAGTAATCAGAAATATACGTCTTTTTGGTCATTCAATTAATTTAATTTTAAAAGCTATTTTCAAAAACTAAATTGATTATTCATTAAATGAAAAGAACAAGTTTTAATAATTACTCGTTACAAAGATTCTTAAAAAGATAAATCCTAACGAGTAACGTGTATATTCTTTTCAAGATATTCGCACAATAAAGTGATCTTAAACATTTTGCAAAGTTTTTTATATTACGTATGTCTCATGAGATAATAGAAGCGCAACAAAATTATTTATTTAAATTTCCAAATACATTTATATTTTATATTATAGTTTTCATATGTATAATATATCTAAAAACGGGTTTGTCTATTCTTACAATTCGTAATTGCAATTTACACGAATTAAGAAAGTATAAGGTACAGAACTCTAAACAGAAACGGAAGTTGTATTGTACCTACCGTATTGGCATTCGACAAAGCAGAAGCTTAACATGACGATACAAGTCTGCAGGAGGATTATCAAGGCGTGAGATTTTCTCAAAGTCGATGCCATGTGATATTTTCAGCTGATTTTCTTTATATAACTGATCGAATAGACACGTTCCGGAAACGTAGCCTCAAGTTGTTTGCCGCCTGCAAGTTGATTTTAATTTATTTTTCTTTAAAAAAGATTTTAAATAAATTTTTTAGATAAATTAAAATAAAATTTTATAAAAAAATTCTAAAAGAAAGATTTTAATTTTATTTATACAGAAAAATTATTTCAACTTTTATGTTGATTCGAGCATAACTTTTAGAAGAATTAGCGAAGATATTTTATTTTCTGAAAAAAATTAGCAGAATGTTTTCGTTAATTAATATTGATCGAAATACAATCAACTATTTTTTCACTATTATACGATAATATAAATTATCTATGTGCAATCTGGACATATTAATTTTCAATTCTTTATTTTATCAGTTAAATTATTATTAATTTATTTTCAAAGTTAATCACATTTTAATTAATAAAACAAAACCCATAAATATCCTTAATAAAATGTAAATTAGCTTACTATAGAAACTTATTGTTAAAAAAGTTAGAGATAAAAAATTTTTGACTTGAAAATTTTTAGATAAAATATTTTCAACTTGTAATTCTTTTTCAATTCTTGTTTGTTGTTTAAATTTTCAGTCATTGTAAAATTTTCAAATAAAATCAAAACTAATAACACGAGAACACAAAAAATATATTTTAAAATTATTGTAGTAACTGTGGATTTTACTCGTTGATTCTCTGTCGACAACTTCACCTTCTCTTTTTCTATACACTCAAAAGATGGATGTACATACCTCACTTCCGTTTACTTTACTTTTGCAAAAACGAGCGAAACACTAATTTAGACTACAGACGCGCGTTTACTAAATTTGGAGATTTTTGCTCCTCACGAAAGAAGGGTCGATTTCGATCGAAGAGATCGGCGACTGAACTCAAAGCCGGGGAGTCGCGACCGCGGCTTTTATACACGGTGGCAAGCTCTACGGTGGTGCATGGTGGGGTGGCTGAGCAACGCCACCCTCCGGACGCGCACCTGCGTCAATGACAGCAAACTTCGTGCGAACGAACGAAAACAATCGTCGTAGAAGCGATTTAATTGGAAATTTACCATAACACTGGGATTTTGACGTTAGCCCCAGCTAGATATCGAAAGCGTGTTTAATCCGGATGAATCAAATATTACTTAAAAATGGATTGCCTAGTGTATAGCTATTTCAATGATATACAGTCGAAAAAATTCATTCACGCTTCCATCACAGTCGTGACACTACATTTGCGTCCCTCTTCACTTACGAGACCGTTATGTCTTTCATTTAATATTTTATTATTGGCTCTTATTAATTTTACTTTTATTTTTACATCAAATTATACTTTCAAAAAATGGTTTATTTTATCATCAAAAAATTCTTATTTTATTACATTTCAATACTTCTCATTGTGGAGTGACGTGAGTTCTCATTCCATTTATCATTTTATTCTTTACTTTTAATTGTACGCACTGAGGAGGACTCAAATCGGAGTCGAAATGTTTGCGAGTTTTAGATTTGTACATTGTAATTTTAAATAATAAAGTTATTGTTCGCCCCGACAACGGCGTTGGCTCACATTGGCTTTTCCAAATTAATTTTGATTTTATATCCGCGAGCCTGACATTACTGTTATTGCAAAAAATTCTAGTTATAAAAAAGATTCTCACAACCACTTCAACTAAAATTTAAGCTTATCTCGCGTAAGTATATTTATATGCTTCAGAATTTAATTTATACACATGTTTAGTACTATATTTAGTCTATACATGTAATACATTCAGAATTTCAAACTAGTGCAACTGATATAATATACATATACACATATATATATCCCAAAATTATCATTGCTCTTTTCGCCTATGAGATCCTTTGATTAATTTCTACATTAAATGTTTTCGTAATCAAGCATCAAACTCTGAGAAAATAAATTGCGTTTAATATTAATAGTCTTGAAATTAAGAGATAATTAATTTTCTGTTATGAATTTGTGCGACTGAGATTTAACTTTTGTCTGAAGCTCTTCATCTTTCACTGCATGGAATTCGAAAGCTATTTGTGTCTCAATAGAGATATGCAGAATATTTGCCATTCTTCGAGCGTTTACTTCATTCGTGTACGAATGACAGCATGTATGCAAAATTTAGGGCTCAATATAAGCGCAAGTGCATCTATGACGTTGTATCTTATTCATGCTTGTTGGCCGAGCATAAAGAGTACATGTTATATAAATAGCATTTAGAAATTTGATACGCGAGAAAAATATTTAGAAAACACTTTTATACTTGTGATTCTTCATGATTGTTTCTCATAAATAAGGAAAAAAATAATACATACGAATAAAGTAATTAGATTCGATTTTCTTTTAAACTTTGCGAGAAAAAATTTCTGCAATTAGTTGAAATCTGCTTTAGCGGAAGCAATGAATGGTCGCTGATGACAGATTCCAATAATTGTATATAAAAGATGAGAGATGCCCGTTTTTCTGTTTCTACTTGCCAACGTAATTACGAATTTTAACGTAATCGTATATTTAAAGATTCCTGATTTGATTAATGCTTTTTCAATATGCCTGTTAGTTTTTATATAATCTATATTAGAGATCAAACATCAACTAATTGGGAAAATCTTAATAATATATTATATCTCAAGATTTACAACATGCTTCCAGAGAATTGTGATCTGTGTTATCTAGCGTTATTGCTAGTACAAGCGTCTGTAACTTGTCGAGATGTCATTTTGGCGGCCATGTGGCCACAGAACTTGTAATTAGATATCATTTGGAGAAAGACCACAATAACATCTTGCACGAAGACATATTTCTTACAACGCAAATAAATAAAAATTTTCGTGGAAATATGCTGCCGCGCGTTTCACCTTTCGTCGAAACAAGAGCGTGTGGTTTGGAAGGTAATTTTGATCGTGCTTTTTAAATTATCTAAGTAGATCGAGGAGTTTCGCGTGACGCGAGAGAAAGGCGCAACAAGTTCCCGGATGGTTACAGATCAGCCAGACGCCTGCAAGTGGTATAGGTATCGCACAGTGCATCACGGGCCGTAAGTAGATACAGACATTTCTAGTCAGACCGCAAGATACCATAAGGACAGCGGCGCACTTGGCGCTTATGGATCGTGTCAGTAAGGGCCCAGACACAATGAAAGGAATAAGGAACAAGAAATTAAACATAAGGAAGATTCTTCCTTCTTTCTTCTTCCACATTTCAATTCCCTATGTTTAATTCTTTGTTCCTTATTCCTTTCATTGTGTCTGGGCCCTAAAGGCGCAATACTAATGAGAATTTCCGCTAATAGCCTGCTTAATTATATCTGCAACTTGCACACATAAATAAGGATTCGGAACTGTGATCAGCCCGGAGAATGAGAGAAGCTTTTAACGTCGACGGAGTTCCTCATACGACAATTCCGTCCGTATTAATACGGACGTAACGCTTCATATTCGATAATGAAGGAAAAGGACGAACGGAGCGATCTGGGAAGAAATACAAATACCTTGTCAATGGATTCTACAATTAATTTAGGATGAATAATGTTCTGTTCACCATTGAATGAAATTTATGCGATTGATGTGACATTTTTCGCTTAAAATTGCAACAGGTCTGGGATCTCTTAGCAAAATATTTGTATTTCTTCCCGGATTACTTTGCATAACGGCGCGGATCCTATCCTTGCTTGAAGTACATTATAGTTTAATTTACCGATTTATTTCTCATATACGTTTTTGCGAATAATAGTAAATCAACCCAGACTAATAATAAATTTTGGAATATCGAAGCAGCAAGTGCATTGCAAGTCTATCGAGAAGTTCAATATCGTGTCGCGCAAGAATTATGTCAACAGTTCTGTATCACCCGCTCTGTTTCATCATGGAGGAGAGTGGTCTCGCGTGCCAGTCGTAAAACCTAAGTCATCAGAAAGAGGAAGAGTGGCACAAGTTGCTTTCGTCGTCAATTACTTTCGCGGCCCTTCACATAGAAGGCAATAAACAGGCGATCCACTGACGATTTAATCTAACGCGCACGGAGAATAGTGCCGACTGTTATCAAATTACATTTGAATGTTGGGCTGTTTTCGTCACTTCACAGTTCACGTTTAATATAATTTTATGACGCCGGCTTCATGGTGCGAAATTTGTTAGGTCGATATAACCCTTTCCTTTGTAAGCGACACACAAATTATCCTTGTCGATTTTTTTAACGCGTTATTCTGATATTTAATGGGAAGGGTATTACGCACGGATTATTATATCGACTGAAGTGTTGGTTTTCTTTAAATTTCGAAGATATTTCAGAGAGAGAGAGGGGGGGAGAGAGGGAGGGAGGGAGGGAGAGAGGAGTAAAATTAATTTGAAAATTTTTATATTATTAATTAAATTCTCGAGGAAAAAATAGAAAAAATATATAATAACAAGCATAATTTTTTCCCTTTATAATTCGCTAAGCTTCTTATACCTGAATCGAGTGAAATTCCTACTCGCATATTAAACTCGATGAATCTCGGAAAGAATTTCCTAAGAGCCAAGAAGCAATATGCCGAATTATTAGGCATGCAGGAAGTGTTCCACTTACTAGGAGCTTAGCTTATTACACGTCGGTCCCTCGGATACTACTCGATGCTAGATTCCACGACAATGAGTCTGATTTCTTCGATCCGGAGATTGAATTATCGTAATTCATCATATAATAGGATCACGCCAGGAATCTACCGATGAAAATATGCATATTAAATATACATTTGTACATTTACGCTTATCATGTTTTATGTTACGCAGTTCTTGATTCAGTTGATGAGAGCAGTGAGTGCAGTGACTTTAATTCGGAAAGTTTGGAACGCGATAGCAATTTCGGATTAGTATTATTCTCTCGCTCGATCGATCGGAATATTCATGAGATTAATTGAATTAAGTTCATTATCGACTCACAACCTGTTAACATTTGGTATCATATAGTTCGCAAAGGTCGTAATCACGAATTATTTGTGCAGAAAGATATGTCCTCCATAATTAATCTTCACATTCATTGTTCGTGCTTAAAAAATAGACTTACACAGAAAAAAAGAACACACACACACACACATTCTTATTTTAAAAATATCTTTATTTTTGACATGTAAATCTTAAAATGAGATTGTATAGCGTTAAACGAAGAAATATTACTTGCATCAAAACATTTTATATAATTCAATAAAGAAAATTATAGTCTTATTATTCAAAAATAATTTTTATTAATAGAAAGCAAAAAATATTAGATAGAGAATAACAGTACTTTCAAACCAAGAATATTCATATTATAAAGATAATACAGTTTAATCTTATTATTGTATTCTTTATGTGACAATTACAATATTCAAATTAATTTATAATATTCTTGAAATACAAGAATATAAAATTCTTCTAAGAAAATAATATTTTCTTGCTTATATATGAAACAATGATAGTGTTAATTTAAATATATTCGTCTTGATTGAAGACTTTTTTTCTGTGTGTAGATATCCATTAAATAATGATTGTTAACTATCTTTCTCCCCAACAATAAATTTTATTACTCTCACAAATCAATTAGACATCTATCGAGCAATGAATGTTACTCGCGTCGGCGTAAGAACGTCAATGCTAAATACGGATGTAATAATATACGTAGTCTAGGCAGGATATGTATCCTCGATAGGCAAGTGTTACGCGAATAATTTGCGAATGTTGGTGGAACAGGATTTTGAAAACGTAACAACGGTACCCGAGAGCCACGCACGTCGGACGATATATGTCGTATATTCACAAGTACGGACCATTTCACAGCGGCATTCGATATGCGCTTGCAATAAAAAAGAGGAACAAACGGGCCGCGTAAAATGTACAGCGTGTCGATTCTGTAAAAGCAACACCGTGGGTAGCGGGCTCTGCGCCGCCGTTAATATTCTATTTTCGTAATCGTGCGGATTTAAGCTCCTTCATACGTCGTGGTGTGGTAAATTCGACTTCATGACGTCGCGCGCATTACGAGCTCGTCCCTCGCAAATGTGCCGTCAAAAAGCCTCGGTCATGATTCCGCCGGCATTAACGATTTACAAAAACGCTTCGATGAACCGTGCAAGGCCGAAAGGGCTCTCGCGTTTCCGCAAGGTCTCATGGTATTTATCGCGTCTTTGTGAGACAAGATATTAGACGGATGGTAATTTTCTTTTCTTCTTCTTACTTGTGGAATTATTAAAATACCTTTAAATTTGCGGAGGTTCTAGAAAATTGTAGAAATACTTGGTATAAATTTAGAAATTTTTTAAAAATTATTTCTAGCAAATACAATAAATGTATAGACGTTATTAATTTTACACGGCTTTTTAATTCGTATAAAACATTAATATTTTGATAAAATAGATGTGTCGTATACGCACAAATAGTAAACAAAATACGCACAAATAGTAAACAATTTTTCATTAATTAAAGCAAAGATACGTGTATCCTATTTTTCAATTTAGTAAGAATTTATATTAGTTGTAATACGATAGCGCGTTACAGGAGACAATTTATTTGTCTTTTTTTGTATTTTTAACTAAAAACTGCGACATTTGAAACGCTCACTTTAAAAATCCACGTTTAATTTTCCACGTTGAAATTTGAGGGCAATGTTTCAAATAGTATATGTATGAAAAAATCTATATAAATACTATTTGAAATTTTGTTCCTATTTTATATTAAATGTAAAAAAATTTTTTTAAATTAAAAATAAACACGTAAAAAAATGTAAATAATTTTTCATATAATAATCACGTTTTCATATCATTTTTGAAATAGTCGCGGTTTTCTTCTTTTACATAATACAAAATAATATATAAAAACAAGACTGTCATCTTATTTAGGTATAAATGGAAGAAAACTTCAAAAGAATTTATTATCTAAAGACTTGAAAATAAGAACTTTCGATTTTATTTGCGTCACAAAATTATTTAACAACAAAAATAAAAATGATATCGATACTGAATTAATTGTGATCGATTGACAAATCAGTTAAATAGATATACTCATAATTAAAGAAACTTTAATACCTGTCAGTTGTAAAACCTGGTTAATATCGCTTTTTATTATTATGTAATTTAGCAACGTAAAGATTAATTATATTGAATATTATAATACGCTCGTGTTTCTAAACAATAAAATGATCAAATAGAAAGGTCAATTTAGACGAGCAATTATTAGATGGTAAAAACAGTAGATTTATTCTTTTATTACCTAATATAATTAAACATAGAGACGTTTTTCGACTTACTTAGTCGTCCTCAGTCTATTAGTTAATATAAAAAGTTATTATAAATACGAAGAAAGATAAAAAATGTGAAAATTTCGATTGCAACATAATTGTATGACGGTGTATAGTATAATTCGTTGTTAACATAGTTTATATCACCATAGTTCAAAATCGATTTAATATTGAGGAATGTCAACCAAATTAAAGTTAATGTATTCTCAACCCTTCATCGTTAGAAGGCGAAAAAGGTGGAGTCCAAGATATAAAAATACATCCACAATATTATAAGTGAGAAAATGTGTATGCGCTGTTGAAATATACATGTTGCTGCTACGTATGGTGGGCAACGAATCAATATTGGATCGATTTTGAACAATGGTGATATGAACTATGTTAACAACGGATTATACTATACACCGTCATACAATTATGTTGCGATCGAAATTTTTACATTTTTTTATCTTTCTTCGTATTTATAATAACTTTTTATATTAACTAATAGACTGAGGAAGACTAAGTAAGTCGAAAAACGTCTCTATGTTTAATTATATTAGGTAATAAAAGAATAATTTTTACCATCTAATAATTGCTCGTCTAAATTGACCTTTCTATTTGATCATTTTATTAATTATATTGGTTTCAAACATTTTTTTGCAAAATACATATCACTTGGGTATCGCAATTTTGTGATATAATTATTTTGTTAAGGAGAATTAAAGCTATATATATACTACGACTTGGGTTGAAATAAAAATACCCTTGAATGGGAATACATAGATATTAATAACATCATATCTTCTAATCACGATACAACGTATATAAAGTTACTTTGCCTTTCCACAAAATTTTTAATTGCGCCTTTCGTCGAGACCCTTCGTATTTTATCACGTGCTTACGATATTAATGTCAGTTTCTCCCTTCTTATTCCGATTGTACAATAATACGAAAACGAAATCAGATATGCAGAGTGAAGAACGATGTCGAAACCTTTGGGCAGTGTTTGTATTATCTGCGAGTGTATCGTGCAAGCCGGTGGAATTGGCATGAATGTCAATTAGAGTGAAAAGTCTGAGGATACCCTGACGACCGTAAAATATATATATTGCTTCGCGAGCCAGTAAATTAATTTTAAGTCGACAACGCGCATTGCCCGACCTGTAAATATGATTTCGTACATAAGATCTTTATTATATAGATATATGTGTATATGTATATAACTATCGTATATATAATATCTTTTTGTGATGCAAACTCTGTGTAATATCTTCATGAAGTAAATGTGCCATTTTTAGAACATTGACATTATCGATAGACTTCAGAATCTTCTTTGAAGAGTTTTGATATTCTTAACATGTCTCAAAGAAAGTTTGAGCGATTAAATGTAGAACATGGATACAAAAAATAGTGTTCTAAAAATGGATTAAACGCAGGAAAAGCAATCAAGAGCTAATTATTTAGCATATAACCTTTCGATTTGTAAGCAAGAATGTAGTGTGCTTAGTTACAGAGGAAGAGAATAAATTATACATCAGCGCTCTTATAACCATCATCGGGATCACCGTGGTTCTTTATGTTCACATGCATTTTTACTGCATGCTGTAAATATATTGTAAAAAATTAACAATATCGTAAAGTTTATGCTTTATTCATATATGTCAGTCTTATTTAATGCAACTGTAGCATTGCGATTCACTTTTCGCGATATCATTTTTTCATGTGTGTGAAGCTGGCGTATTACTTCGTGGAAAATCATTAATTATTCAGAGTTCTGGCTTTATTTTCAATAGTTCTATAGTTCCTAATAGATTAAACAAATAGTTCTGGCTATTAAAGCAAAATAACGCGACAAACTGAGACGCCAGGTTCACGCAGCGTCTCACTTTGTCCTGTAAAAGTTTTCGTCATAGTTCTTGTTAGATTTTAAAAGATTTATAGTTCTATATGAGTTCTAGAAAGAGTTCTGGCGATAAACATTGTTTTTTAATTTTTGAATAATTTTTATCATCCGAGGAAGCAGCATTTATGACCATATGAATGAGACTCTGGCTGATTTTCGATAGTTCTATTAGTTCTAAAGTAGTTCCCGTGTAGTTCTGAATAATTCAGAATAAAATAAGCCAAGCCGCTTATCAAAAGGTTATTATTTGAAAAAGTTATGAATTTTTCCGTAGGTGGGACATATATGTCCCGGAGATGCGAGGGGGTTAAAACGTTTAATATCACTTTCCTCGGGCATTTTAGATAATTTAGTACGCTATCGTAACGGTAATAAGTCAAGTCCTCTTTAGAACTTCGTTAAGACTTACAATCCGAAGCTGTAGTAAGCTCCTGGGATAAATGATCTCACAATAACTTTGCAGTCACCGATATACACGGATTGTGAGTTCTTTGATATCATGAAATGTTACCGCAGGATGGTGATACGTCCACTTTGAAAACGAGCGCCGGTCGATGATGAGCGAACGTTACCGCATTATGGTAAAATTGTACGTTACATTTTTAATTTTTCAAAAGCCGACTAAAAAGAGTATTTAGGATAACATTCAATTATCTTAAAAACACACTTATTATTTTCGACTTTGAATATTCCACAATTATATCAGATTGTTGCAAAGTTATAGAATATTGCAAAATTAATAAAAAAACGAGTTCTTTAGTTCCAGCTTGTTTAAAATGAGAAAGGATATTATACATATATATAAATGTAATAATTTTAATGCTGCTTATAATAGAATATTACATATCAATATGTAAATTTATGTAATAATAAAATAATGTATTCGTAATATACATTCCCAGATTTATCAAGAAATACGCATTGATCAAAATAAAAATAATAACCATCTATTTACATGAAAGGCAAATAACGATTAAGCTGAAATATAGTGTGAGGTTTAGTAAGGGCTAGTGTCATCATGCAGTCGTAAAAGCTTCGCGAAGCGTGACATCATGAAGGAAAATAGTGGTTCAAGCAATTTCGCTGTCAGAAGCGATATCATAAGTCTAGATAAATCTCTAGACACTTCCTGTTCACTTCCCCCTTTCTACCTCGTTTCGTAAACTCATTTCAAGATAATTATCTACAATAGGTGGCAAAGCACGAAATGTATATTTCGTATCTCATTTTTTTTATCAGATGAACAACATCCCAAAGATTTTTTCCTTTTAGAAAATCGTGATTATTCAAAGAGATCTATTAACTGAAATTATACAAATTTTATTTGCAAGGCAGATTAGGCAAATAATAATTTAATATATTTATTATTTTTTTTTGAAAATGTTTGGCTATATTCTCAATTGTTTAAGTAATAATATATTATATTATATTGTGTATATTGTGCATTATAAAAAATATTAAATTAGTCCAAGCGGATTTAAAAAGTTTATCCTATCAGCATTGAGTTAAAAGCTGATAAGTCCAACATCGAAAAAGGCTTACAAGTACTTAATACTGCCGCAATTTCTTAACATTCGGTTGCTTTCAAGATGCCAACTCAGCAACCATTCGGCGATTTTCTGAGACTTGAGATCTGGACTTGGCTCAAATTTTATCTCGTCACCCTGCAGCGACTCGCGTTCCCCAGCAATTCGCGGTCAAGTATCATCTATTCGATAAATCGTGTTATATTAAATTCAATATAAAATAAATCAATAGTTGAAATCTCTATTAAGATTCTAAAATTGGAATATTTTGATCAAAGTTCAGAATAATAAATATTTTTTCCAATGCATTTATTAATACATAGATTATCATATATACTACTGCTCAAAAGTATTTGCCCACTGTGTCTTCCTTAATCAAATGATAGAAATTTAAAAGATTAATGAACAATTTTAAGAGTGGACATTGAATGCAATAATAATGTTTGATAGATCAAAATTTGATAGATTATTCTACATATATAAGGAGAATATAACAGAATTAGAATAGAAATTAAACATAAAAAAAATTCATGTAGAAATTAGAGTGGGCAAATATTTTTGAGCGGCAGTGTACCTGTGGTTATTGTTTCGCCTACGCATAAATATAATTATTTTATCACACGCAATTCAACTTTGACCGTCATTCTCGTCGACCTCTGTTTACTTAACTATCTTCATAAATTATCTGAAAAAGCTACAGTAACATCAATTGTAAAATAAATTATCTGATAATTGCTCGTCATATTGACCTTTCTTCTTTATTATTCTATTATTTAGTAATACGAGCGGATAACATATATTTAAATAAATTACTTATGTATTTTATTTTCCATTTCTGCATGTTAATTATCAGTGCACACAATTATTGCTTCAAAGTCAAAGTATAGAATTTGAGATACTGAAAAACTTCGTCATTTTTAAATATGATTTTACGAAGGCTCCGGCAGACTCGCGTCTTTCGGACGAGAATCAAGATAATACACGTCGTTAATGCGTACACGTGTCCTCAATCATTTCACAAATGCTACGCAATCAAGCAGGGAGCAGAATGCATCATTGGTGCACGTGGAGCTGGCTCTGCGAGTCAGTCTGACGAAGGAAATGAGCGGACGGGGCTTAAGGGGCCGGTCTGCGCAAGCACAGGTGCAAGAGGGTATAAAGAGGAGAAGCTCGGGCTCGCGGTGCGCACTTTGTGCTTCATCTGTCCGTCATACAGATCGCACGATCGCATCGGTCCCGATACACACGCTACTGTGGTTTCCTCTCTTTCTCTCTCGCGACATTTATTTCCCGCTGCATTCGTAACTGCACGTTATCGGTTACACCCGTGCGTCGCTTCCTCGCGCGTCTTCGACGGAACTTCTCGACAAGTTGGACTCTCCTCTTGCACGGCGGCGTATAACTCGCAGGTGAGTTGTATTTTGGGATCTCCTACTCTTCCTTTCGCGTATCTTCGTCTTAATTCTCATGGAAAACTTCGCGGAAACGTTAAGTACACTGCATTGAAACTTCGAGTGAAACTACTTTATTTTGATTGTGGTTCGCATTATCGTGCTATCACCACTTCTCACGAGCGAGAAAATTGTTCATTCGCATTCTACATTGATAGTCGAATATGAATAAAATTTATTGCCATCAATTTTTCATAAAATAGGAAACATTAATTTACAAAGTAAATAATTGTTAATTTAAATATAGTGACAGATTGAAACTGTTTCGCGCGATATTCTGTTGAATGGCCAGATGTATCACGCGGAATAATTATCAGCTGTAACGATTTCGCAGTGAAACACGTAACACGACATGTCCACCGTAACATTGACAGCCGGAGGTGTGCTTCACGCAGATTGAATGCGAATCGAGATTCATCGAGGTTTAGTGCAATTGTCGTTAATTGCCCGTTAATGTAAACAGGAATGTGTTGGATTCGTTTGATTGGACCAAATAGATGCGTCGGTTCGTGCGTAGTGGTCTTTAGATTTAATGAAGTGTCATCACGGAAAATTGGTTACAAATAAGAAAGACTAATTAATATTAAATTTATACTATCTGCATTAATTGACACAATGTGTATGTGTGTGTGAAAAAGGAAGAGAGATCATGGATTATTTTAAAAATTTTAGACAAGCGGTAAAATAATTACATTGCGATGTTCTCGTTTTTCATAAAGTTAAAATTGATAAATAGAATATGAAATCTCGAGTAAAATATTTGCATTTACTGTTTTGAAAATGGTATATATCGTGTATGGCATATAATTTCTACTATCGTTTTCGCATGCAGATTCTTTATGACTTTTTTACTAGCTCTCCACGGTCTTTCTTTAATTAATTTATGGATGCTCAGTTTCATTACGCTGTTCACGATTAAAATATCACGTTAAAACGAGGCAGAGGTAGAATTAAAAAAAAATTGTCGATGATCGAAAAGTAAAAAATTTTATCTTCGCTTTCCATAAATTCATATGCAATTTATTACATTTCGATGTGGTCAATAAAAGCAAAATAGTGATTGAATGAACTTGCAGCATTTTCACTGCAGCGACTGAATTATCACATGTGTGCGTTTTACAACAAAATTGTATAGTAAATTACACGTGATATAACAAACTGCTTTTATTAGCATGTAACGTCTATAGATTGTGTTGTTAACTCAACATCTGATTTTAACGTGACGCTTTGCTCTTCGACGCGGATCGAGTGACGAGAGTTCAAATACTATAGCGCAGTTTGATACCTCTGTGTGGCAACCTCGAGCGACCAGCCTAAAGAGAGTATGTATGAGAGAGAGGAAGAGATTACAAAGGTGCACCAATGTTATTTGAAGCTTCAATTGCGCCAAATGCATGGTTTCCGCGTGCTCTATTTGCATACGTCGTTTCTTTTGGTCACTTTTTTGCAGCACGCAATAACATTGCAAAAGTGGAGAGATAAATGCGTTAAAAAAAGGGTGAAACACAAATTTTTATTTTGTAATATTATAAAACATACCAATTATTATATTGAAATTATGCCAATTGGAAGAAAACTATTTTCCAAAATTACTGAAATTGCTAAAAAAAAAAATACGTATGACTTACTCGCAATCAATTTTTTGATCATTTTTATTCACAGGAGAAAGAGTATAAATTTTTCATATTTCTGCTGAAGCATCTACTTTCTTCAGTCATGATATCTTAGGTCAGTTTGCAGAGTAAATCGTTATATTATCTTCGATTTCCCTTCTTCGATTTCTGCGTCATTTGATATATGGCACTCTCTATAATAATGTGTGTCGATGGAAGAAGACACATTTCATTTTTTTATGACGCGATTACTACGCACGTGTGCGTTCACCGCCGCAAAATCACTATTTGATTATCGATAGGGTGCTGTGATATTTTATACATCGCTAACTATAGACAGGGCGAGCGACGATGCATGCAGCATTGAAATTTGCGGGCTTCAGCGGGATTATTAATTGCACAAATTAATGGTGCCATTAATAAGTCTCATGACACAAGTCTAATTCATAATGGTAGGCGGTAAAACCTAAATAAATTTATTGCGAATTACATTTATATGCGGGAAAATTCAAGCAAAATTAACAGACAATTAATCTGTCATTAAGTATGCTCAATGAGAAATGTAAGAGCAAGATCTTGAATGTATGTATATCAAGATTTCAACCGATTATATATATATAGCGTTTTATTGTTAGTGCGATTCTTCACCTTCGCTCGATAAAAGTTATGCCTCGACAAAATCCCGTCTGACTGCCATAAAATTTTAAAGAGACGCCGTTTTCATATCCTACCACAAAGTGGATTCCGATTTGTATAAGCGTTACGTTATCAATCGTATTATCGGTATTAAATTCACAAGATGTTTTCTGTCGAATAGCAACTTTTGCAATTCATTTCAAAATGAAGATCTATATATATATTCTACACAAATATATAAATCAGTTATATATAAATTAAAAATAAGAATTTTCTTTCTCTCAAATTACCGGAGAATTTTGGGAATATTTCAATAGTTACTTTCTATTGGAGGGGGGAGAGAAAAATTATGACTTCTGCACACGTGGTTATCAATGTATAAATGCAATCAATCAGCTATACATATATCGTCTCGTAACGGTATCCTATTCGATTGTTAAATATTACTATCGCTCTGTCGCCATCTAGATGGCCCGTTAAATCTTTGTGAAAATATATCAGGATATATTACCCGATACTATGAAATCTAATATCGCTGGTGCACGTGTAACTTTTGTTTCGTATATCCAGACGTGATATAACTGTAACATGCCTATTTACGTGCTCGATGTACAAAAGCTCTACCGTAAAAATCATCGTATTAACAGTACCGGCGATTTAAACGGCCGTGTGTATGCGCGTGTGTGTTTGTGTGTCATTCGGATTCACCAAATATAAATTCCATTTTCAACGATTAACATGATAAACGCGGTAGAAACTCCGCGTGTTATTCTTCGCGAAATTTCACGGTTGCTAATGAAATTACTGCACAATTCGTTTTCGTTTTCACTCCGTTGAATCGCATCGTCTGCACTGCGGATAACTTTAAACGATTTTGTCTATTGCATCGCGATATCCTAAGTAATATAAATCTCTAATGTGCGGCAGAACTTGCGCAGAAAGCATCGTCCCGGAAATCGAAAATTTTCATTCTGAGATAAAAATAAAGCCTATTTTGTAATTACTTATTTTTGTTTAAGCGACCGAACTAGCCAAATTTATTATAAATCCTCACGACGTTCCGACCATGGGTTTTGGTCATTTTCAAGTATGCTCCAAGTCATAAGAACATGAAATGTGGATGTTCCACAAAATATCCTATTAGTCATAAATTTTTTTCCGGAAAATCATCAATCTAAAAGATATTTTCTGTGTGTCCTAAAAAAATCTTAGTTCTTGCAACTCATGCACTATGTTAAAAAACGGTGTGAAGATTGTGTTTTCATTCGTAGTCAACAATTGAAAAGTATAAATTATTTGGCAGTTAAGAGAAAGAACGAGAAACGTCGATCGTTGTTGTGCACGTCATCACCCTTTTAAAATCAACTAAACACTTTATAATAAATTTGGCCAGTTCGGTCGCTTAAACAAACATTTGGTTTGATTATTACTGGCGAAGCAAACGATCACCTTATCTTTTTTTATTACTTATTTTATTTGAAACGTTGGATCTTATTAAGAAAAAACAGGATTATTTTGAATAACGCTCGTGGATATAAGCTCTATTATAATAATTTTTGTTAATTCAGCAGACAACTTTTGTTTCATTTAAAGGATATATATCGTGGCAAAAGCAAGCGAACAAAAAATATTTATCTGCGTTCTGTATTTTCAATACAATCGCTGCTTTTTCGATTTATCATCACGTCCAATTCGTAGTACAATATGATAGTTTTTCCTATATGGTCGATACGAAATAATGATTTCACGAGAATTGTTTGTCGGGCATAAAGAATGGTCGATACGAAATAATGATTTCACGAGAATTGTTTGACGGGCATAAAGAATGGTCTAACTAATTATTATGCTGGTCTAACTAATCATTATGCTAACGGTAGGAGATAAATAGAGTTTTTCCTCTTTTGACTCCGTTCGCGAATCACGTTACACAAGCATCGAGAAATTAATTTAATTGTTCTCACCGGGAAGTTTCGCTTAGCGTCTCTTTACAACATTATATCGCGCGCTGGTAATGATTTTGGAGTCATTTTAATGCATTTAATGATTGCTCGTCGCGATTCCGCAAACGAGCATGTTCTTAATGAAATACTAGAGAAATATTTTCACGACAAACAATCTTTCTTTCTTTTAGAACTAGCGAACGCGCTCTTTCCTTTTTCTCCCGTTAGAGAAACTCGTGACCATCCTCTAAAATTTATGACACTTTCAACTACTTCGACTGCGCAGAGTCTTTGGTATCGTGGGAATAATTTTATGTTACGTAATCACAGACCTCCGTATAATTCCTTCACCGCACAGTCGCGAAAAACTTTTTGCTTCTGGAGTAATTAAATTTTATATAATAACATTTATTTTTAAGAATAAAGTCAATGCATAACTGTTTAAAATTATTTCTTCTTTCTAATTTATTGACTTAGATTAATAAATAAAATATTATTAATACTACTTAAATTTTTTAACAAGATGTTTTAACGATTTATATGTGATTTCTGTGCATCCAAATATTTATATTTAAGAACTATGATTATTTAAGGACTAAAAATAGTATGTCATAAAATTATATTTTATGTCATCGAAGGTGGACTGTTATCTAATATGATAAAATCTCTAACCCTTTACTAAAAATACACTCAAGATTCCCCCTTATTTCTTATCGTCATTACATCGCCGATCTGGGAATAATTTGTCCGGAGAAAATCAATAAACTTCGAAAAATCACGAAGATAAAATATACATTTTATCAAATATGTATAACTACGGTATTATTATTACACAATACTAGACGTTCTTCTATTTCATTATTGTTCCGCTCGATCAAATCGATACATTTCCTGAGGCAAATTAAATTTTCTTCTTGCCTGCTTATTATCCGTATTATCAATTTAATGGGAGTTAGAGAGTATCATTATAATAACGACTGTTATCGGATATTATAAAAATCGTGAGATTGAAAGCGAAATTTATAGAGGACATCCTATTTTAATCTTTCTATAAAATTATCTCTAAAACTAGTAATTACCGAAGAAAATTTCAGACCAAAATGACTCTCGAAACAAAATAACTTTGATCTAAAACATTTTAGTTTTTACCAATAATCATCACTTTCGAGAATAATTACATGGAAAGAATAAAATATAGAGGGCATTCTATATGTGCAGATTTGCAATGAAACTGGTAAACTGAAACTGCGAAAACGTGACACATATAACAATTCGCAAGCTCCATTATCTTGTTTTCCTGTGTAATCGAGCTTGTAATATAATTTTCCACTTGTTTTGCCATCCAATTTATATAGATAGTAATAATTTCATGGTAATATAATTACGGTCGATCGCAATATATTATAAATAATCGAAATGGACACAATGAAAATCAATAATTTAGAATTTCTCTTATTTTTCGTTTATACATATGTATGCTTTATTCACACAGCATCTCCGTTCTATAATTCCTGGAATTATCACACGCCTTGATAATAACATCTAGCTCCACTGATGTAACTTTCGGTACCTTTCATGTAGGCGGTCTCATCAATATACAGAATGCAGTACAGAGACAGGGCACATATATGTATATGCTGAAACTTCCCAGAATATACCACGCGCGATTATTTCGTTATACACTAACTTTCATATCGGAACTTACCGACGCGGAAAATTAGCGATTCGTTCGGATATAACGAGCGTTTGCAACATTTTTCGCCAAGTATAAAACCTTTGGACGATAATTTTTGTTCCTGACGTTTCAAAAATATGCTGCGTGTTACTTCCAATTTCTACTACGTCGAAGAACGAAGTGAAACGGTGCGTGCCGCTTTAACTATTTTTCCGATCGGCCTAAAAGAATTTCCATCGTTCATCATGGTAAGTTTCTTCGCGTATGTACGCGTTGATAAATTGTTCGGCTAAGGGAAATTTTTCGAGCACACCGCATCAGTTTTATACATAGCTAATTCGTCGGTGGTTTACTGTCGCAAACCAACAGTGCCACGTAACTTTAGAAATTGTTACTCAATGTTACGCACCACCGTTGTTGAATACTAGGTACATGTATATCCCACCCATGTTGCGCATCAGGAATGTGCCCATTTACATTTTCATGGACAACAAGATGCATTCCCTGCAAAAACAGAAATAACAGAATACTGAGCTCTCTAGAGAAATTTAGGTATAATTTTGATCATAAGAATATTTTTTAAAAATAAATCAAATTTTACAGACAGAACTCTGTCCCGAATTATAAGTAGTTAATACAGGCTTAATAATATATATTTATAATATTCATGACATGGCTTTTAATTGATGTAACATATATAGATGAAATCGGAAATGTCCCTAATGTCAGCAATGTTAAATTAATGTTAGCTTAATTGGAATCTCTCCTCTTTGTAGAACTAGAAAGAGACAAAACGAAAACGAAATCACTTAAACTATGATTAAAGTTAAATGATATTGGTGACGTCGACCGCAGATCAATTCTTTGAACGATTTCGCCGATTGTAAAGAAGTTTATCAAAACCTTATGTAGTTATTGTTGGTAATCAATCGTCTAATCTAATGCAACATTGTACCTCAAAAACAAAACGATAAAAATATAAAGTTGACATTTATTGATTCGAGAAGTAAAATTCAAATTGATTCCTATGTAGTGCTGCTATTTCTATTATTAATTAGTTACATTATATTAATTCACTTAACAATAATATGGTTTAACAAACATAAAAAAATAGAACGGTACATGAAAACCTATGATAGATCGCTAATAAATTTATGTAATAAATCTTTTGTAAATACACTGACTTGAGCGCATATTGACTTTGGATGCCAATCAGACCAATTATTTGGGCAAATACAATTCGTTAATACAATAACAGAGCGAGTCAAGTTCGACAAGTTTCTCAGCCGCACTTTCCGCACATTTGAGAACGTTCTTAGTATCTTAATTTGATCAGCTGTTTGATTTTCGTTAATCTTTGTAAATTGCATAAGATACATAGTAATGAAAGAGTTTGATTGATAAGTTCGTTGTATAGCGTGTTAATAATATAAAAATTATGCTCGGTAACTTCCTTGATAAATTTTGTACATAACGTTGTACACAGTAGTACCAGTAAAGGGTATCATTGATACGTGCAATAATTATATTATTTATTGATGTAAAAGAATTTGCATATTCATGCAAAGAGAATTGAATCGAGACTTTCAAAGTGTTATTTTAAAGTATTATTAAATTACAAAATGAAGTTATCGAGTTTGTTAAAAAGATGCAAATTTATTCAAATTGTTGTAAATCTGCAGCACGATTAAATAACCAGTGTTGTTACTGTTCCTGTCACTTTCTATTCGTATAAAAGTTATTATGTACTATTATGTTAAAAAACGTACATTGTTAATATATCTAATTAATTTCTTCCCTGTTTTTAGAATAAAATTAATTTTAATCAATATCAATTTTATTATTATATTATTTAAGATTACAATATTTTAAGAAAAATTTCATATTTTCTATCTGTTACGGCAAAATTAAATACTAATAATATATATTACCTCTTAAGACGAATCCGAAGAAAATCAAGTACTTCTTTCTCAAAATTAACAAACAAAAATTTCTTGTAAACTAAGAGGCAAAAGCTCAGGAATCGAGAAGCAAGTGTATACCGAAAGGAAGATTATTTCAAATTAATGTGACATTACAACGTTAACTACACTTTCATAACGGAAGATATGTTTAAAAATGCATTTGCTATTTGCACACACACACACACACACACACACACACACACACACACACACACACACACACACACACACACACACACACACACACACACACAC
>NJRP01000223.1:133876-143983 GCA_003063835.1 Aphaenogaster floridana | reverse complement strand
ACACACACACACACACACACATATATATATTAACACACACCATTCGAATGATATTACCGCTATTATACATTTCAATAACGATTTCTCTTTAACGTTTCTGTTTATTTTGCGACCGCTATTTTTATTAGCCTCGGAGAATGTTCAAGTAAACAATGTACTTAATTATTAGTTGCCGTTGAGCAAAAACGCGCGTGACGTACGGACATATTCTCATCGTTCTTTAGTTTTTCGTTCTTGGACGTTATTGTTATTGGACAAATTTCATAACTATTCTTCGTGGTTTGTCCAAATATATAAGATAATATAAATAACATGTTATTATTACCACTAAAAGAAGACTCGTGCGTTGAATGAAACACTTTCATTCACTTTTAGTTATAAAATTTGTCCAATAACAATAACATTTACAACGTCCAAGAACAAAAAATTCTAAAGAACGATGAGAATTTGTCTGTACATCACGCGCGTTTTTGCTCCGTTTTATTTTAATTTAATATGTACATGATTTTCTTCTTTGAAGCAAAACTTTAAGTAATAAAATTAACAGAAGTAATAATATATATGATCGACTCAACTGGCTAATAAAATATTTATTTTAATGTACTACGTTTCACGACACAGAGAATTTGACTGTAGCATATGATAGAGCTATTAACGCGACTTAATCATTGTTTTCACTTTATTGGCTTGCATTGTTTTTGGACACACAGATTTGACCTATGTACGATAGTGGTTTAAGTAAATGTGTAGTTTAACGTTTACCAAGTTATGATATAAACGTGCTTTTCAATGCGAAAGATTTTACTTTGTGAATTTCTCCTTTTTCAAGTTAGTATATGACACTTTATATATATGATTTACACATAAGATAGATATTACTTTTATATGCGGATTATGAGTTTTAATTTATTATTGCGCTCCACCCTTCTTTTTGTGAAAAATTTTTTTTGTGTAAAAATTTTAGACTAATGGCTTTGCTTGGACATATGTCATCGTTATAAAGGAAATTTATCAACTCTGTACTTGAAAAGGGCCAAAACCCATGGCCGAAACGTAGTACATTAAAATAAATATTTTATTAGCCAGTTGTGTCGATCATATATATTATTACTTCTGTTATTTGTTTACTGGCGAAGAGAAGATTTTATTATTCTATTTTAATAAAATTAAGTATATTTCTGAGTGAGATTGTAGTTAATCCTTTTTCAGATGTTATGATTCAAAAAGAAATCAGAACAACTGGACAATATAAAACAGTTTTTATTTCGGCAATATAAATCCATCTCCAAACAAAATTAACCATGAGAAAAATCCGCATTCTACTGTATTACGTATGCAAGAATCGAAAAAAATATAATTCAATTGCGACGACACTGCTCAAGCTTTTCTTCTAATAAATGTGCATAATAAATATGAAACGATATTATAGCGATCATCCCTGATATTAGAATATAGCGACCGCTGAATGCGACGTTGCAGCAATTTAACGTTGGTCCCTACAAATGTTCACTGCAATATGCATTTGGCTCTGTCTATTACGAGTGCCATTAAACGGCGCCTTAAGTGCGACCCGAAATGTTGGTCGTAGGAAAATCTTGGAAATTGACTCAAACAAACACACGAAAATTGGCAGTCTAAGTCGCAACTTGTTTTAATGGCAAAAACGATTGTAAAACTAAGAAAGCAATAATCATTACGGCATCCTTAATATACACGTTTCGGATCTTACAATGTACACTACATAAATAAAATATTATTAGATTAGAAAATTAATTAGAAAATAGATAGACAATTATCTTTTCTTTCTTAAGAGATTCATTGTTAATCTCCGTTAAAGTCAAACATGCAGTCATGGGTGCCCTTACAACTTTTTTCAAGGGGGGAGCAGAGTTTAAATACACTTAGGGGTACCATTTTTGTAATGGCTCCTGCCCACAGGACGCGTTATGCATTACGCGTTACGCGTGAGTCACGCGTTGACCAATGAGCGTTTCACTTTTCCGGAAGTAATAGATATACAACTTTCGTTTCATTGGTCAACGCGCGACTCACGCGTAACGCGTAACGCATAACGCGTCCTGTGGGCAGGAGCTATAAGGCTCTGCCAAACGAACGTTACTTAATATTTTCAAATAACATTTTTTAAAGAAATATTTATGTAGATTTTTATTTTTAAGTGTATAAATTTCAAATAACAATTATCTGGTTGTCAATCATAAAATCATTCTAAATTGAAAAAATTAAAATCCAGGGGGGCATATGCCCCTCCTTGTCCCCCCTCATGAGCGCCCATGCATATAGTTTCTAACGACGTGAGAGTCGATTCAGGATTAGGTGGCGGGAAGAAAGGCGACTTTATCCTTGAAATTCGCAGACTGTGACGAATGTCGGCGACAATTCTGAGAAAATTAAAAACGCATTTGCCGGAAGATATTTCAAAGATCTCCGTTGTTTTCTACAACAATTGTGTGCGACCATTTTTGATTCGCCACGTGCGTCACCTTTCTTCCTTTGTGTGCTTTCAGTGTAACTTTTAACAACACCTTTCTTTACATCTATAATTACGTAGGGTCAAGCCGAGCGTTATTCTATTGCGCGGAAAGCGGAGAAAGCGCTTTTTTCCACGGTGCAAGTTATTTTGTAACTTCAGAAAAAACATTTGACGACATTATGACAGCTTCTGCTTCGCTCTTTATTCCGTGCCTTACGAAATCGATACAAATATACAAAATTGATTGCCAAATAAGTTTTCGTTACATGACAAACGCTATATTCTGTTCGCTTATGATAAGTATGGCATATACAAATTTAATTTAATAAGTGGTATGCTTGTCACAAACATTGACTCGTAACGTTAAATCAAAATTTACTTTTACTTACGAGAATAAGAGTCGAGCGGAGGAGAAAATTTCATTATAATGTTCGTATACTGAAATTAAGTTTCGCAAATTTGCAATTTGCTGTACTCGTGTTTTCAAGAACCGAATTATTCTTTTGCATATTTCATAACAGATGTTCTAATCATATACTACAACGACTCTGTACGGACGAGTTCCTGTAATTTATTACTTGAACTTTTTGCCGTGATGGTAATTTGTGCCTAACAAAGCGTATTATAAAAAGGCAAACCATAAGTTTTAATTAAGATTTTAATATGAGAGATTTTAATTAGATTTTTCTGAAGAAAAAATTACTATAAAATATTATCGGGACACAATTGTAGGCACCGTTAACCCTTTCTCTTTTTGCTCTTCATCTCTCTCTTTCTTTTCTTTATTATATATATCTTATACATAATTAAAAAAAAAATTGATTAACTCGTAGAATCCGTTCATAACTTGTTCATACAGTGTCTAGACCGATAAGAAAAATTTATTGATCAACACCGTGTGTTCGGTTACGTCACTTTATCTGCTGCATGCATATGGGACGCTGAGAAGGTAAATGCAAGTAAGAACACGCGGTTGATTGAATTCAGGCATGGGAAATCAATGGACTGGCTGTGGTTTGATCCGAGACTGTGAATAAATGTACTATCGCTCGGTTGCGTGACGAGAATCATAATTGATTAATAAATTTAGAGAGTTTGGTACAATATGGTGGTCAAATATTGTACGGAGGGCAGAGGGCAACGCATACATTATTATGCCACTATTTATTTAAGATCATTTTAAACGCAGCTTATCCGCATCAGCTATAAACATCTGTGAAATTTCCGTCGATACACGTTAATTAGCGCTGCAACGAGAATCGTAAAGGATACTTAATAGTCTTAAACTCGAAGAGAAGCACTGTTAAGAACCAGCACTTTGCAAACTTCCGTACATGTTGCGACGGCTTAGTTCGCAGTGACTCTGTTAGCAAATACCAAGATCTCTCGTCACAAGACGTGTTCTCGCGAATGGAAACGATTGAACATATTTATAAAGTTCAATTAAACTTGCGCCTCACATCACGTTACCTTAATGCATTGCCTTATTCCCGAAACTGTAGTTTTGCAAGTATCGGCTCGTGATTGAGCTAACTATCGCAGGACAAATTTCCTCTTACTTGTTCTACATACAAGTACACATGCACGCACACCAAGGTCAAAGGCTTTAATTGAATATCGGGAACGCAATTACGCAGCTGAATTTTATTCATCCCTCGTCATAAACTTCCCTTAATTATGTCTTTATGCAGCATGTCTACGATGTTAATAATGAAGTTAAAACATCTTTCACGGTGGCACACGTGCAAAACACGGGGTGCATTTGCGAAATTATCCAGCACGGGCGTATGGATACTTTCAATCCTATCATATACGCATTTGCTTCGAGGATTACGAATCGCGCGATGGTTCGAAATGAATTCCTCTTCAGCAACAGAGAACAGTCGGGAGCAGTGATTAATTAATCGATGGAAATATGGAAATCGGCTTTCTAATTATGCGAATTCAAGGATTTCCGAAACAGACGTGCGTAACCGGAGGCTATGAAACTTCAACCGCATTAGACTCCGTTAGCTTGATTAAAGATCCGCTTACACCCTCGTTGTCGCATAATTGCTAATAACTACGAATTTATAAGATACCCTCTAACGTTGCATAAATGCAACGCACTGATCGTCAACGCGACATAATGCAATTATATGGAACGCATGGAAGTCTGTGAGTTTTGTGGTACATTACAGTCGCTGAAAAGACTGCCAAAGGAAAATGTCAATATCGACAGAAAAGCTCTTTCGCGGTCTGTAGCTTATATTTAATTTGTCGTGGATGTGAAAACTGATAGAATTACAGAACTTCTATGAGCGGGTAGAGAAAGAGAGAGAGAATCGCGCGCCTGGAAATTCTTGATAATGATCTTGATAGATTTAATTTTCTAATAGAGTAGTCATTTCCTAATTTCGCAAAAATCTAATTTTACTTTGCGATATGAAGTATATCGTTCTCGCGCATAAAAAGATATTCAGGAAAATAAGCACAAAAATAAACACTGCCGTTCCGGTTTGATTTCATTATATATCGCCGTTATATTCATCATAAGCTCGACGATCCTGCGATAAACCGATGTTGCAGTAACGTCTGCAATATGAGATTAACTTCATAGTCGTTATATCACGTACGAGGTCTAATCCAATCTATTTAAGCCTTGTGTCAGACGATCACGAACATTGCATTGATAATAAGCTGCACGTGAGTCGGCCTAAGTCTGATATTAGATTAAGTTCAATCGAGCAATCGTGCCACGGGTCATCGAGACCATCCGTTCGAATCATGCAACCTATTCGTCGTTCCCCGTATTCGAGACGCCTGCATTAAAGTCGACGCTAAT
Organism: Aphaenogaster floridana; assembly: GCA_003063835.1. Lineage (NCBI taxonomy): Eukaryota > Metazoa > Arthropoda > Insecta > Hymenoptera > Formicidae > Aphaenogaster > Aphaenogaster floridana. The sequence continues at coordinate 138,668 of NJRP01000223.1, read as the reverse complement.
CGGGTATTAACAGCAGATACGGTAACATATCCAAGCTCGATTATCGCGAAAGCAAATTAGACTGGCCTTTATGCAGGCATTCAGCGGTGCATTGGGGCATATTACGCATTCGTCTTCGCGAATTCGTATTACTTTAAGCGTTCCCATGCTGGCGCTACTGCTCTGGTTGTGGAACGGCAAAATGTCAGTGTCGCGCGGCACGTAACGAAGAACACGCTTCAAAGAGAGTGTAAAGGACAGGGGGCGGTTAGACTTTGAAGGCGGCTAATTTAATGGTCGCACTGTGCCAGCGACGACGACGACGACGACGTCTCGATCGATCATTAGGAGAGCAGAGACCTGCCTGCCACGGTGGTAGCTCTCCGACGTCGTTTGCTATGTACGAGCACCCTGGGTGCCAGGTCGACCCTAGGCCGCGGGCGGGCGCGCAAACGGTTTCAATTGCTTAGAAATCCCCGACGGGATTTGCGATGCGCACGCGGAGTTAGCGGGTAATTAATTTCGAACGCGAGGTGACTTTTCCGCGCCGTAGGCGAAAATTCTGATGATATCCAACATGAGAGCAATCTCTCCATGTTTCTCATCTGAAACACGCGTCGGCGCGGAAAACTTTGTTCGCGCGACCGGATCAACGAGTTAGACGGGCTCGGGATTCGACGATATTTAGAAGGGCCTCGCGAAAATTTATGCATGGCATTTTCCCATCTTATCGCGCTGAGAGATTGAAAGGTTTCTTCCTACGTCGTGTTAAATCCATGCTTTTCAAAAACGAAAATTGTTCATCGCGGTTTCTTGCAAATTACATTGAAATGATTGTTGCAGTTGCAACTTTAATTAAATCGTTATCAGAAATAGCTTATAGTAACCGGCTTGTTAATGTAGTTTGCTGAGGAACAGAATTTTGGTGTATAAATGTACTCCAGCGACTAAAGACCGACATAATACGGCTGCCATAATTACTCGGTTAATAAGCGGGACAACGTAAACAGTTTCGCTACGAAACTCGTACGGATAGATGAACGCAGTAAGGTAAATGGTTAACCGACTTAATACGGTGATTAAATTTACATCGAAGTCTCGTGTACCGATTTTTTACTGCATTCTGAACCGTCACATGTCAATAAAAATAGCAAGAGTGAAATAATTAAACTCAACATTTGCTTTGGAAGCGCATAGTATGTAAAGAAAATAACGCACGTCCAAATACGTTTACGATTATTTCAGAAAACTCAATAATTTTAAATAAACAAGATAAATTTTAAATAAACATAATTTTAAATATACAGAAAAGATTTGTTTCAATACTACTGGCACACTACTGGTGGAGGTGTTCCTAAGATTTTAAGGTGACCTTTGTTTTTTTAAATGGAATCATATGATTTTCTTTATATAATATAATTCCTCTAGTTATTTGGCATATAAAAGTATTAAGGTAAAGTTATAAAAAAATCAATAGTTCACAAAATATTTTATATTTTATTCTGACATATTTTGACATGAAATTTAAAATATCTCGTAAACTATTGATTTTTTGATAGCTTTACCTTAATACTTTTATATGCCAAATAACTAGAGAAATTATATTATATAAAGAAAATCATATGATTCCATTTAAAAAAACAAAGGTCACCTTAAAATCTTAGGAACACCTCCATCTAGAAAAAACATGTGTCTATCATAAGATGTCCCCTTTGAAACCGTTCAACTTTTATCTGAAACATTTTTTTGTATCATCGATAGTTTTGGAGAAAATCAACTGTATCATTTAAATCAAAACACCTTGTATACATATATATACATTTATATATACACACGATTAATTTATGCATTTTACCGCCAGGCATATACCGCAATCGTCATCGATTCAATATTGAGTGCCTCGAGCTGCGGACGCGATCCCGCGTGTTTTATTTCCATCAGAGTGGAGATTATATTTTTCAACGTACCGCTGAATAAATTGCGAGGAATTAATATCGGTCGGGGCAGGCGTCGATTATACGCGACCATGGATGTTACTCGCTCGTTGAATGCACTTTATTCTGTCGAGTTTGTTTAATCAGGTATGTGGTGGTACATTAAATGGAGGATACGCGCAGTTTGTTGGAGCGCGCTTTTATTGACTCTTTTGTCCAAAGCTCATTTTGAAACGCGCGTTTAAGCCAGCTCGGTGCGCGCGAATGCTTTGAAAGTTTCCTCGTATCGTCCCTATAAGCACTGAAATAAGCGACTATCACGGAAATCTAAGCAAAGTTAAATCAAAAAATACCGCAAGACAACATCAACTTCAAACTGATCTCGTTTCACGCGATTTATGTACCTAAATGTATATGTGTGTATGTGTGTGTTTATATACGTGAAATAATTTTAATTAAAACTAGAATCATAAATCAAGTTTAAAAATTAAAGCGTAAAACAAAGCTGAAATATAATATATATATCGTAACATATAAAATATATATACAAGGTGGGGCCAAATATGTGATACAACCAGGAAGGGGGTGATTCTACGGCTCAAAATAAGTCGAAATAATAAAAACAATAGAATACATTTTTTCAAATAAAGCCTCATTTGAAAGTTAATCGATGCGTGCACTTGACTGATATTTGACATGATAATTTTTGCTACAGACGTTCTATACGATTTGTTTACTATCAGAACTAATTAATTCAATCAGTTAACTCTTGAGATAGACCAGCAAATTGTGCGAGACGAAGAATAATTTAATTTCTTACAGATTTATTTTTCATTGAGATTGTTGAAAATGTTGGCCGTTTTGTCACATATAAAGTTTTATTCTGTGAATTAAATCAGAATGGGTTGTTACTAACGTATTTATGTCCTTTTAATTCTTCAAATATTAGTCAAACGCGTAATCAATTAATTTTCAAAGTCCTTTTTCTCGAAAACGAAACTTTATTCGTAAAAAATGTATTTTACCATTTCGATTTATTTTGAGCCTTGAGAATGATCGGATGTACCACGTATTTAGGTCTACTCCGTACATAAATGTTCCATCGCAAAATTTTTATATTCTAAAAGATTCTATTATTCTATTTACAAAATTATTCTACTCTATTTATTAATCATTCAAAAGCATGAGAAATTATTTTGATTGAGTGTCGAGACGCGAATTTGATTCTTAGTTTTCTCTAACTTTCCCAGGAGTTAGATTACTGCCGGTAGATTGGAAGTGTATCAAGTGTTTCCTTAAGCGAGGCGAAGCAATCGAGCGAAATAATTAAATAAGATGCGCTTGGCACTCGACTTCGTGCGCGATATCTCACTTCAACAGCTTAAAGGGGAGTTAATTTTTTCTCTACCGTAGGGAACGAGCGAAATTCCCCCATTTAAAAATCTCACTTGATCGTACCGCAATATTCGCCGCGCGGACATACCATTTCTGTCTCGCAAGGACGCCCTACATATTTTATACTGTCACAATTTCAATGTATTATATCTGCGTTATAACGAAATGAATTATTAGCCCGATTCTTAAAGAGCTCTAAGAACAAAGATTGGATAGAGTGATCAGATCAAATATGCAAGGGACTTCTCAATCTTATCCTGGCTTCTTCAACTAAATTGTTAAAGTAGATTAATTAATTCAGTAATACTCGCAATTAATTAATTCAGTAATACTCGGCTAATCACAATATTTGACAAAATATTTAGTGAAACATGAATATTGAGATCATTTTAAAACAAATTTTGATTTTGTCTGCTACAGTTTTACTTTTTGTTTTGTGCATGAAACCAATTTCCGTCTCCTAAAACTTTTCACAAGTACATATTTCCGTCCCGTTCTTCTATTTCAACCTTTTATTTCAATCTTTATTTGCCGAGGCGTGATAATCGGATAAAAAGAGAAAGAGAGAGAAAGCAAAAGTAAGAATAAAAAATGAAATATTATTTAAGAAGATGAAAATGAAATTATTCAGTTAGTATCGGGCTAGCTACATCGCTGGTTATCGAAATATCATTTAGCAGAACGTAAAAAAATTTATAGATATTAAAATTAAAAATTATTTGACAAAGATAAAAAATACTATATGTATCCTGATTTAAATCGTAATAATTTTCAAGTTATAAGCGTTTACAATAGCATTGTGTAAAGTTCGCGTGCTCACAGAGAGACCTACAACTGTGCATATACGTATATTAATCTGTCATTTGTTATTGATTTTTAATTCAAATAATATGTTCAAATGATATATTTATTGTTCAGTTGACTTTACTTTTCAGTTTTATTCTGTGCGGATACTATACTATAATCAACTAATTAACAGATTGATTATTAATAGGAAATTTCAAGATCAATAAATATGGATGGACAGGTTATAAAATATTAGTATAAAATCAATACTTTAGAAATAAATACAGTTAATAATCACTAGCACGATGTTTTATTTAAACATTAAGCAGAATATGTTAAAATATTTTCTGTCTTTTTATTTATGCTTATAATATATACATAAAAAAATCAGAATATTATTTTCTTTCACCAATTTATATAATGTTTAATCTTGGAAGAAAAAATATAGAGAAGCTGAATGACTTTAATTGAGTAGATCTTAAATTCTGTTCGTACAGAATGTATGAGAAGGCGAAACAAAAATAAAATAAAATAATATTTTAAAATAATAAATATTAAAAAATTTTTTCTACAATATTTTAATAAATATCAATTTATTTCTATTTAACATAAATTTATATAGAGAATAAAAATCTTGTTCCAATTTTCATCGACCATGAAATAAAAAATCATAAAAAATTGAAATAAAAAAGAGATAG
>NJRP01000223.1:64131-97206 GCA_003063835.1 Aphaenogaster floridana | reverse complement strand
ATATTGGCAATAATAAACAAGTATAATTTATATACCTGCCAACTAGATGTAAAAACTGCATTCCTAAATGGAATTCTAGAAGAAGAGATATATATGGAAATTCCAGACGGAATAGAAGTGAATCAAAACACCAAGAAGACCAAGGTGTGTAAATTAAATAGAGCTTTGTATGGATTGAAGATAAGTCCGAAAAGATGGAATAAGATATTTTCAGAAGAGACTCAGAAACTTGGATTAGAGAATGACCTACATGAGCCATGCCTGTTCACGTGGAGGAAAGAAGGCAAAATAGTGATCGTACTACTTTATGTAGACGATATGCTGGTTGCAAGTAATGATCAGGAGAAATTAGATGAAATCAAAGAGAAGCTGAGTGGAACATTTGAGACGAAGGATCTTGGAGAATCCAAAAACTTTCTGGGAATAACAATAGAGCAAAACAAAGAAGAAAGATATATGAGCATTCATCAGACACGATATACTGAGAACATATTGGAAAGGTTCCATATGAATGAATGCAAGCCTCAGAGTACTCCTATGGTCACCAGAAAAGTGAACAATAAAAACAAAAAGAGTAAATTAGAAGAAAAGAGTATTGGAGAAGAAATTAGAAGAGTACCTTGCAGAAAAGCTATAGGAAGCTTAATGTATCTGGCAAATGTTACACGACCTGATATAACTTTTGCAGTGAACTAGTTAGCAAGAAGACAACTAGAGCCTATTGAAGAAGACTGGCAAGATGTTAAAAGAGTCTTCAGATATCTTAGAGGAACTGTGAATCGAGGATTAATATTTAGAAGTAAAACATATGAGTTAGAGAGTCACTAACAGACGCTGGTTTCAGAGATTGCATTGATTCTACATCCACTGGAGGATATATAATCAAATTATTTGGAGATGTAATAGCATGGAGAAGTCATAAACAGACATATGTTACACTCTCTACCTGTCAGGCAGAATATCTGGCAATGAGTGAAGAATTGATCTCATTAGACAAGTCGCTCAGGTATGTTGTTGGAAGAACATTCTTGCCTGCAACAATCTGGTGTGACAACAGAGCAGCAGGAAACTGCACTAAGAAGGATGGAAGTCACAAACTTAAGACATTTGATGACAACTTAGAGGAAATAAAGAAAAACTTAGAAGAAAAAGAAGAAACTGGAAACAGAAAACACATGGCTGATACTCATGGAGACTTTATCAAGCAGTGTGTTGATCAAGGGAAGGTGAAAGTCGAATGGATTGAGACCAAAGAGAATTTGGCAGATATTATGACAAAACCTTTACCTTTAGAAGCATTTGCATATTTAAGAGACAAGATAATGAATATAGAGTTTAAACAAAGTTAGAGATTGATTTTACTCGATAACTAATTCCTGTTGTGTTTCAGATAAAGAAGTAACTTAGAGATGTGTGTACTGTGGATCGCTCGCACAAAGGGAGGGAGTGTAAAAAGGCTTCGCGCGAGCGATGTGCTCCCGCTCTTCCAGAGGGCAGATCCTGCCGGGCGGAGCGGCGCTAAACGCTTTGCATGCGGACCGGTTCTATTCTATGGTCCCGCCAGAGTGTTTCTCGATCACCGTCGAGTTCAGACGTCGATTACGGATCGCGATACCAAGTGTGATATATATTAGATATAGAATAAATAGAGTACTCAGAATGTTTAAAGAAATTGAAGAGATTATTTCCTGCCCATCTCGCCGCGTCCCGAAACGTTCTGAGCGATAGTTCCTACAATTAATTACTGGAGTTAATTAATCACACGATTTAATGATCACTAAAACAATCATACGGATCGCGTTTTGTGATACTCATTGCGACTGCATCTCAAATAATAACATACGGAGAATCTCGCCTATGCAAACATACAATGAATCAAAAAAGTTTCCATAAATCTTGCACGCACTTATTTAATATTGCATAACTTTAACTCAAACATCTAAAATTAAATATTCTTTGGATTATTTTGCTTAGAAACATAATATTCATTATTATAAGAAATTATATTATATAACAAAGTTGTGACAAGTTAATAAATAAATTAAATATACAGAAAAATTTTACAAAAATCAAATTTAAAAAGTCTCCATTTACAACAATATAAATGTATTAAATTTTCGAAATTCTCCTTTTTTTCTCGTTAATGATCGGTTAATCCTGCTTTAAGAACTTTCCTGATCCGCTTTTCCATTGCAGCGACTAACTTTATTGTAATAGCAAGTTCGATACTGTTCCATTCACGTAATATTGCGTGTTTAAATTGATCTTTATTTCGTTCCTGATATTTTTTAACCCTTTCGCTACGGCAGATTTTAATACGTAGCGCGCGTTGCAGACGACAGGCGTTCAATCGCGATCGACTCTATAAATGGTGAAACTTTCCGTTAGCGCGCATTCTATAGAGAGTATATAGAAATCGTCGAAACGCTGAATTGCATAGGCACCTACAGTCCATTTTGAGCAATGTTAATCGAACGCCTAAAGGCGCTATTAGCATCAAATGACCAAACTTATTGTTAATTAGGGCCATGGCACACAAAAAAACGTACGCAGCAAGACTTAAACTTAAGCGAATCGACCAATCACAATTGAGACTTAAGAATACAATCTTAAAACTCAAAACTTATGATTGGTCGATTCGTTTAAGTTTAAGTTTTACTGCGTACGTTTTTTGTGTGCCATAGCCCTTAGATGCCTATACGCGCCAACAGTACACACCGAGCAAATTTTCCAAGCGTCTATACTATAGACTCTATAGTCGCTTACAGACACGAAAGGATTAAAACATATGCTTACTTCACTTCACAAGTGTTCTAAGGAGCTCGTGTCTGGTGGGAGTGTGTGGAGTTGTTGAGGTAAATTGTGTATATTAGCTATTTTCCTTTACTTTTTTTGCTATATGTTTGAGATTGTTATCCTGTTGAAAGATGAATAACTCGAATCTCTAAGATTTTATTTTTGTGCACTGCTATGTATGTTGTCTTCTATAATGTTTAAATAAATATGTTGATCCATATTACAATCAATAAATTCCAAATTTCTCCAACTGCATTTAGGTAGTCCCGTACTAGTACGCCATCACCACCATGCTTCACGATTGGACATCAATTTTTACATTTCATCTGCTAATTGGGTTTCCTCTATATCATAATTCTTCCATCTTAAAAACGATGAAATTTGCTTTCATTACTGAATAATACCGTGTTCCAGAAACTTAAAAGCTTATCCAGATCGTGCTCTTCATAAAAACTCCATACGTTTTCGCTTATTCACTTTATTCAGATAAAGGGCTTTTTTCTAGGACTACGTGACCATTAGGCTGGGTCTACAATGGGTATCGTAAGCTTTAAGCCCTAAGAAATTGACTAATCACAGTCGAATATGAGGAGAATAATCGACTGTGATTGGTCAATTTCTTAGGGCTTAAAACTTATGACACCTATTCTAGACCCAGCTTTATATCTTGCTTTTCTGATAATATTATGGATTGTTTCAAGTACATCTTTAACATCATAATCGATTTCTATCGTACGAGCCAATTTTGGTGCATTTGTTTTTAGTTCATCTTTAATTGTCCTTAAAATAGCTTCATGTGGTTTTAATTTTTGTAGCCGGCTCGTACGTTTTTGATTTTCAAGAGAACCAGTCTTTTTGTATCTATCTACAATGTATTACACTGTAGAGTGGGATTTCTTTGTCGTTTTTCTAATTTTTCTAAGAAACTGTCCTCCTTTTCTTCATTTTATAATTAATTTACGAATTGGAATTGATATTTTCATTGCACAAAGTAATTTTAAAATATGTCTCTATTTCGTCTCTATTCTTTGCTTGCTAACAGCTAAAACTAATATGAAATTTCATATTAAGGTGTCATGTGACCTTTGTATATTTATGTTATCTTTACGACTTGCACATCGCACGGAGATTTTTTTTATCATGATTCTGTTAAGTTTTTTCCTCATTTTGGATTTAATAGTGAACTAATTGCAAGATTATGCGACTAACTTTTGTTTAACTTAATGTCGCACGTAGACAATTAAAAATTGTATGCAAATATTTGATTAGGATATTCTCTAATAGTTATACAAGATCAAAACGTGGCAAAATATATAGAGACTTTTTTGACTCACTGCAAATAAAATAGTCTTGAAAACAAAGCGGCTGGCGAGCGATTTGTAATATCAATCGCTTTGTACGAAGTATTTAACACGTTATAAAATAATTCACAGGGTTTAATCATATAGATTGGTAATTTATAGCTATTCATTCGTCAAAGAATGGTCGCACTTCAAGAAGCAATGCAACAATACGTAGAGTGATTTCTGCCGTTATTTCTTCGCTCGAATTTCGCCGCAAGAATGGAAACGAAAAATAGGCGTGCGTAATTACGTGTGAACGATAGCACATTGTACAACGCGAAAAAACTATCGTTACATGTCAAGCGCGAATTGTGCAAATCAATTCGCCACCGTCGCAAAGTATTTAACGTAATATGAAATAAATCGCGGGAGTTAAGCATACGGATTGACAGTAGTTCTCCGTTTGTAAGAGGAACGAATGCATCCGGAAACTCCTACTAATTGTCGTAACTGTATTTCGTGAGATAATAATGTTACAATATACAGTAACATCATGGAGTGGCTCGCCCTTTTACTTGCCGCCTCGAGGCATCTCTACCTTCTATCCTTCACCTGCCGCTATTTTGCCACTCGAACAGTAGTATGTCTACCCTTGAGTAAGCGTGGCGACTTTGTGTAGATACAAATGTACAATAATATATATAACGTATAATAATACGCTGAGCTCTACTATGTCAATTGATTGTTAATTATGAGACGTTCAGCCTCGAGACGTTTAGCCACAAAGCTAAGTACTCTGTTTTTTACATTCATCTCGTTAATCTCATCGAATTCAATATGCTATAATATCAATTGAATCTAACATTTATTTGATTGATAGAAATAATCTTATTCTGATCGAAATAGTATCAAAAGATTGTGTAAATTATTTATAATAATTATTTAATAATATATTATTATTTTATGTGAAATTTTTACGCCAGAAAAGAAATAAAATCGCATGATTTTAATAAATCAAGAAAATAATAAATTACCAAGGAAAACAGCAACTCGTTTTTCTTTTGCTTTATTACAATCAATTATTTGTTTCTATCAAATTTCGGGGAGGAGGGAGATAAAACTTTTGAAAAAGAAAAAAGATGATAAGAACGCTAAATTATGTAATTTCCAATTAGAAAATGAAGGTAAATTTTTTATTCCATAAATCTAGATTTAATAATTAGATATTTTATACAATTTGCAATATGCAATTACATACTTTTTTTTAAAGACAACTATGCGTTTTTTTTACATCAATTGATTCATCTCGTTGTGCATAAAAGTATTAAGGTGCGGTTATTAAAAAATAAATAGTTTACGAGATATTTTATGTTTCATATAAAAATATGTCAATTTTTAAATTCATTTATCTCGGAAATACAAAAAAATTTTATTCTACATTTTTTATTTATTTTTCAAGAGAAATCATTTTTTTCCCGATTGTATACTACGAATTATATAAATTATATAATCTATAATTATATTTGAAAATTGAAGATATCAAGACTCTACAAAAATTCGATTTTTTTCTGATTGCACTATCTCACGAACTTACGAGTAAATGTCGTTTTAAGTATATCGTAAAGTCGTAATAGTGGTGCAAACGCTTAAGACGGATAACAGGTAATCCACAGCACGTAATTTAGTAAGCTACTTACAAGTACATAGCGCGTGCGGTGCACGTATATTTCATTCAATAGTCACGAGCTAAGAGCTGATAAATGCAGCCAGATTCAAATGAAACTTCCGGCTTCGTTTATGCGGCTAGAGGATGATTTGTCACCGCTTGCTGCGCAACGTTGCTTCATTTAAGACCAATTGGCATCACAATGAGACCGTAATATCTTCAATGGAATCTAATACTTTTTTCCCAAAATAAAAAATGTAGAGGCTTCTGAGAATGTATGTCTCTATTACAATTAAAATTAAATTTTACGAGACAGTTCATATTTCGCGATGCTATTTTCATTGCATTTTTATTGCATTACATTCTTGATTGTGCATTTTTGAGCATATTTTTATAAAACTTTCTTCTTTTTCTTTTCAAAAATGCATGATACAAATATAAAATTTTAAATATAAAAATTGTGTGTGATAATAAAGGTAATGCGAAACGCGTTATTTTCAATCCGTTCGGTAGTTTCCATGTAATTTCATCTTTTTTGAGAATCGCATGAAAAATTATGAAGCTTTATTGCAACAGAGCGTTTTATCTGTAACGATTTCATTTTTTCATCTGTGTATTTATTCGTACTAATTCTTTCCTATATATCCGCGAGCGCAAAACATTTTTTTCTCGACCATTTGATCCACTGAGTAAGGTATTTTTATTTGCACGCTGCGCTGTTATATTGTTATTGCGTGATGCATGTTCCTGAAACTTGAAGCTCGACGCAGCATTGTTGCTCCCAGCGGCCGGAAGTTACAACAACAAGCTTTGCAAGAGCTTCATGCTCCTGTCAGTGCAACTGTCTTTCGTTATCACGAAAGTTCTTAAGGTATTTAGACATCCGACATTCCGACACACCTTATTTTTATTTAGCTTTACATTATATTATTATACGAGACATTGCTTTAGAAAAAGCGCTTTTATACTTTCCCAAAAGTTAATATACCTGCATGTAATAGAGCGCTCTTTATAGAACCGAGACACGTGCCTGTATCAAGCGCAGGGTATGGCGTGTCGAAATCTCAAGAGGATCCTTCCCATAATATCACTCTTATGAGAAAATCAGGGCCTATGCTATCCTTGGAGAATACATATATTTTTATGTGACGTGAAAATGAAGTTTCAGAAATTACCTGGCGGCATTGGTGCACCTAATAAAAACTATTTGCAATAAAAGTTCCAATCTTAAAAATTTTAATGATAAAAAAAACGTTGGAACAATGTTAATGATGAAACGTATGCTATGTTGATTCATATTTTAGATAGTATTGCCTTTCAATCTAAAGTTATAGGAGTTAGGAACGCGGAGAGAGAAGTTTCACAACTGGGTTCTCCTTTGTGCAATGTTTAATCAGGATTGCCGTGCATTTCCTATTTGCGAATTGTTTTACAAGAGTTACGATACATCAAGATGTGTTACCCAATGTAAAGCGTATCGTAAATTCTTTACAATCTTTTTATTGGGGTCTCCGTTTCTTTGCAAACTAGCCGAGCGTTTGAGTGAACGAAAAAATGCAAGAACTCTTGTCACTTTTCTTTTCACGATCGGTAACGACGTTTAATTTATACACTCGCTTCTTTTTTCTTAATTAAGTATCATAGCGAAGAGTTTTTTCTCATGGAACTGTTTGCGATCTATTAATACACGACGACAATTCGCTATCTTGGAAAACTAATAGTATAACAGCAGGAACAGAAATTCGAATGGTATTTTCTCTTCTTCGGTAAAAAGCGCTTTTCCTTTATTACAGGAATTCGTGAAATTTAATGCTCGTGAACTGTCAATATAACCTGACTTAATTTCTGAAACGCAGCGACATACTGTTCATTCCTAGAAATATCCTTATAAATTTCTACCATCTTCTTCACCACGAAATTCTTTGCCAGCAGTATATTTCAGAATGCGAATAAAAATGTGGAATAATTTCTACATCAAATTTTGCATTGCTGTATTAATCAAACGTAATGAATACCGGAGTAAATAATTCACCGTGTTTGAGTAACGATAATTGCTGAACCAAATGCAACTTTAATTGTTGCCTTCTGAGCATCGATTAACTTTAACTATAATTTAATCGAGCTTTTCCTTCTCTTTAAATCATAGCATTGGCTATGATTATATAGACAGAGAATTAGGATTTGCTTAAGCATCGGTTAAAGGCGGCGCCAGACGACATGGCAAATGTACGCCAATGTCGTTGGCGAATGCATTGGCTACCAATGCTGGGTCAATATTGGCCGTATATGCAAATTGATATCCACATGATATCCATTGATATCCATTGGTATCCATTGGTAGCCAATGTAGGGTAAAGTACGGTTAAATGCCACACTTTTCAATAACTCCTTCTCAAATTTGTTGTTTTTTATAATATAAGGATAATTTGAAGCGCATTTGATAAGGTCACCTTCCAATTAATTTTACCTGACATATACCGCTCTTCTGTTAATAGATGAAGAACTAGAACGAAAATAAGAACAGTCCGAAATTAGGAATCTATCCTCTTAGAGTGGGATAGATGCCCTTCGAGGGACGGATACTGAGAATAAATAAAATTAGTAATGATTTATTGAAAAAATATTATTATTAAACTTTAGGAAACTATAACACAAGACTTTTGGCACAAATCTTTCAAAAATAAACAAAACTTCTTTCACAATTAAACAAAAAGAAAACTAATTATTTCTTTGTACTCAATAACATTTGGCAATAAAATCATCTTGAAACCTATAACTATAATCTAATTTTTCTTTGAACGTTTATTTTCGTCTCTTTGGCCACACTTATTGTAATAATGTCTAATCGGACTCTGCACTGAGGCAATTATCCTTTTAAGTACGGATAAATGCCTTCTCCTGTTTTAAGAAAACCGTTAGAGAAATAGATAAGAGAACACGATTGGATTCATAAATTTGTTAGACATTTCACATAAGAAAATGTAAAAGTATTTTCTTATCTGCAAATTGTCTTGTTACTCGATCGTCGATTGAAAGATGAAAGAACTTTCGCTGAGAATTTATTGAACTTTATTTTTTGGGAGCTTGTAACAAAGATTGTGTGTGGTCTTTTTGTCTGTAACTTTGTGACTGAGGTGTGTAGGAAGGGAAGATCTATTCGCAGTGCCACAGTTAGTTTCGTTTCGGAGATATCTACATTGGAGCAACTATCCGTCCGGGGCATCTATATTCGTACTTTATCCTATTCGCTAATGTTGGCGTACATTTGCCATGTCGTCTGGCGCCGCCTTAACATTAGCCGCAATTTTCAAAACTACATAATCATAATTAACTAAAGGAAGTATGGATTTACCTACTACTGTACATATTGTTTAAATGAAAAGAGAAGAGTCCATAAAGCCTTTGGCTCCCATTGGATTTCATTTTATATTATCAGAAACACTTTATTAGTAGAGGAGAAGGTGGTAATATGGAACCCGCAGATTTTATGGAACCCCCCAATATCTTAATACGATTTAGTTGCACGATATGAGTGACAGCTGAAACTTATACATTAGGTTGCCCTTTGAGCCGTCAAAGCGTTACAGCGTTTTAGCGTTTCTTTTTCTTTGTTTATAATTTTTGTAATAGAAATTTTTTAAAAAAGTAAAATAAAATATTTTTTTATCATATATATTCCTTCTATATTAATTCCTTAAATAAATGTAATACTTTTTTGAAAGTTATTCAACATTTCATGAATTGTTTTTAATTTTCCGCATTAAAACAGTAGGAGGTCCATATTACCAGCACATTAAACATACCACCCAATTGCTCACTTTGCGATAATCTTTAAGCAGCTTTTTTTGTAAATAGAGAATCATTAATTGGACGTTAGAAATGGGTTACCAATAGAGTAAAGAATCTAAGCATACCAAGAATTAAAAAATTGAGCTTATAATTTACAAGAAATCGTTAAAAAACAAAGTGGGGTTCCATATTACCACCTTCTCCTCTATAAAAAATCTTAAATTCAGATACCTTTAGACGATTAAGATGGTAATATTCTATTTGTTCATTAGAAGTCATATTTATTTTTTTGTATGTTACGCCACAATTCACAGAAAAATTGTAAATATTATATTATAAAAATAATTTCTTTACATTTTATGATGATGACACAAATCTATGACACATAATACACGTTTATTTATAATAAGCTTCTAGAGCAAAGCAAAATAAGCAGACAAAAAATTTAGTATATGTATATTTGAAACGATTAGTAAAAAGATAATAAAAGTTATTTTAAATATTTTTTAAGAATACATTAGAATATATTTGTAGCTAAATATATATACATATATAGATAACTAAAATTATGTGTTACAATTACAAACGTGACATTTTCAAAGATAGTAAAAAAGAACACATACTTGCGCGCAAACATATACACAACATAAACTTGCGAGCATGTATAATATGCGATCGAACAAAACAAAAATATAACTCTTTCTCGTATGGGGTACAATAAACAATTTTGAGCGTTTTCACTCTATAAAATGCAATTTACTACAACTACAATACTAGCTACATTCTACAAAACGATGAAAGATGTCCATTTTATTTGGATTTAATGCTTACCTCTAGAGGCTAAGCATTAAATAAGTGTGTATTATGTGTCATAGACTATTTGTGTCATCAATGTCAAATGTAAAGAAATAATTTTTATAATATAATATTTACAATTTTCCTGCGAGGTATATGCCCATGTTGTGATATAAAATACAAAAACCAATAAATACGACTTTTATTAAATAGAGTAGCCACCACTTTGAACATAATCGTTTATGCTAAAAACATTTAAATTTAAGATATTCTGTATTGATAAAGTGTTTCTCATAATAAAAAAACGAAATCTAAAGGGACCGAAATCCGCCCTTAGGCCGGTATTCATAGTCCGATCTTATTTCAAGACTGTCTTAAGTAATACCTTAAGATGCTAATACGGCTCTGTGATTGGTTCATCTTAAGACTGTAGTTAAGACGGTCTTAAATATAAGAACGGATTATGTGAATACCGCGCATAGACTGTCTTTCTTTAATAACACATCTCGTTCGTTCGCGAGTGGCGCTTTTATAAATATAAAAACACATGAAATTAAAATCAAGAATTAAAAATGTAATCGTATCAATTATAAGTCACCGTTCATAATTTGGCAATTAAAAATATCGGAAGAGAAATGTATATCGTATGATTTAAATTGATTTTCAAAAAGCTCTTTTAATATTACAATCAATTTTTGTCTCGCTTCTAATTGCTACCACTTTTCAGTACACCGAGTATGATTAACGGATTTTGGTTTCTTTTTTTTTCTTGCCTAACACGCATATAAAAATGTTACAGACCGCTGCTCCCGACCGAATTCCGCCGTAAAGTTCTCTCATTAATCGCGAGCAATCGCGCATATACGACTTGTTATAGCACCTCGACGAAAATATAAAGCGAACGTCATAGGGGTTCGATGCAATTTATTCGATAGAAAAATGCTTCGTTCGCGTTTGATCGATACGTCGAAACAGCACCAACACAGCCGAATAATTGATGGATAATTTCGATTTCGATACGCATGTTGCACATAACGGCATGTCGGACTAGGGGGGATGTTTTCATGTAAAGGTATACGCACCTGCTTAAATTTAGTTTGCTATAGCGCCCGTTGGGTCTTGTTAACAAATATTGAATTTTCATTAATCTTTATTGACTGCGCAATAACATTTAGAAAAGCTGGCGCACGATATCGCCGCGAGAGCCACTTTCTCTCCGTTTAAACTTAAAATTAAAAGTCTCGAGAAGCCGTCGAGTTTAATCTAATTAAATCGCGCTAACGCGGTGAAAATCTATTATTGCCAAACAGAAAGTGAACGTTGCGAAAAAAAATCTTTCCCGCACGTTCGATTTTTTCTAATAATCCCGTAAACTCACGACACTTGGGATTAAACAAACAGCTCTAAGCGCATATGTTATCACGATATGAGAATGACAAGAGTGATATACGTGGCGGGATGCAGAGAGCGTGATTTAATTAAACATTAAAAGCCGCCCACGATACAAGTAGGCCATTCGTTATGCGATGCCACTCTCCGATTCAATGGAGAACTACTCGTGCCTCGTCATTGTTGCGTAAATATCTTCAGTTTCTCTCACGCGCTATTAACATTGCATTTTTCAAAATTTGCAATGTGAATAATTTTTCTTAAAAGATGTTTAAATATTGATGATCACGTAACATTTTTAATGTGCCTAATGCCGCTAAAGATCGACGCTGTTATTATCCTTGACTAACAGGGTTGGCAAAATTCCACATTTTTTTGGATAAAGTCCATGCCAGTAATAAAAACCGATATTTTTCGGAAAAAACTGGTCTTTTCTATTAAGAACAATAAAATAAATGAAAAACCTTTTTATCGATATTTTAATTCACAGGCATCTCAAGGCCTATAGCCCTACTTTTGTCGTACATTTACATAACTGTCCGGCAAGTCAGCGTCAATTGAGAGAGTGTTTTTCACAATTTTTATCCAAAATAAAATCTGTAATAGATTAAGAATCGATGTACGAAACAAATTAGTTTCTTGTTACAAGATGTTAAATGATAAACGCGAACCAGATCTGTATAGGGTAAACATTTTTAATTCTGTTATTATTATGTTTTTCTCATTAAATTACAAATTAATATAAAATTTAGTAACATTTATTTCAAACTTTTTGTTTTAAAAATATATTTCACGTATTAATTTAAATTTAAAAAATTAATTTAAATTAATTTAAATTAAAAATTAATTTAATTTAAATTAAAAATTAATTTAAATTTTAAAAAATTTTATTATTGGTTTTGTTTTTCTTTGAACCATAGCGATTAGTATGATTTACTAATTAAAGCAACACTATCTTTTTGTGTATAAAGTTATATAAATATAATATTTTTATACCATAACGCTATATACCGATTATTTCTCCTCAGCTCGCTGTCTTAAAAAAAAAACGCCGTAATTTAAGCGCGTCGCGGCTTTACATCCCATTACAGCTGTGCCTTATCTCTTGATTTGCCTCTTCGAGATGCGCGAAACGAATCTGCGCGAAGTAAAATCGAGGTGTGGCTTCCACCCATATTTTTTTCGCTAACGCATCGTAGATATTTCGCATTTATCCTATAATCCAGTTGACAACACCGGAAAAATCAAATAGTTACGTATTTTTTCACGGAAAGATCAGCGATTAGAAGAAACTGCTGAATGCAATGTCATTTGCAACAAAATTAATACGGTCGGCATGCATCTTGAAATGCGACTGACGTTACAGGAAAGCGAGGAACAGTGACAGTGACAAAGAGACTTTGAAATCTCGCGAATTCTGTATTATTAATATAAAAACGGTATAGTAACGTTAACGGATTCAATTTTGTGGGAGAAAATGTAAGCGGAGAAATGCGAATTGAATCATGCATTGCGCAATTTTCTTAAAATTTTTCATCGAGGTAAAAGAAAAGTGTAAAAAAGAAATGAGACAAAGAAACGTTATTGTTGATGACAGATTTACAAAGAAATTAACTTTATAATAAAAATGACTATTTAAATTAGATCCTATTACAATTTAAATGTTTAATTTTAATTGTTTATTTTCGAGGCTTTTGATTCGAAATAAATTGTCATCAATGTTTGCGATAAATAGTGACACAACGCATATAACGTAGGATATTAATAATATTATCTCCTCGATTCAACAATTTTGCTTGTGAAATGTGCAAATATAACATGCAGCAAACATGAGAAATTATTTTCAAGGGACGAAATTCGTGTTTTTACAATGATTTTTGTATTTTATGTACTACGCCAGCTTTAGACGCGACGACGACACCCGGGAAAGTCATACCATTTTCCCGTGTGGACGTGAGTCCGTTGAAACATTATCAGGTAGAAAGTGCCAAGTGAATACATCAACATTCCGCGAGAAGTTTCAAGAGGAGCGCACGATTCCTCGTTATAGAAGGCCAGAGGAAAACGAGTGCCGCAGTCATAAATAGAGAAAATTGCCCTTTACGCGACATCGCGCGAATAAGTAATCTGATCCTGCGATTATTCCCGCGAGCTAGGTGGAATATCAATTGCAGACAAATATCATTTGCAGGCAGATATTTTCACAGATTTAAGAGTTGAATTCAGATATTTCAATGTCTGGACCCGTGAAACAAAATATATCGTAAGCATGACGCGTTTCTAAAAAGAAGAAAAAATAATGCGCAGATACGTATGTTATATAGGAAGAATATAAATCGAAAATAAAAATTTCTGTAATATATTTGCCTTTGGAAAATTTTATAAAATACGGTTGGTATATGCGGTATTTTCTTAAAAGATTAATAGCATGATTCGACAGATCTCTATTCCGAGAAAAACGTGTCTCTCCGCGGTTTCGAAAGGTGCACGAGACAAATGGCAGATACATGGCTATGATCATCATAATTTTCACGAAGTGCAGCTCGTAAGGATTCCAACGACTTTCTTGACACTTTTTTCCTCAAACTTTACAAGAAGTAATAGCTAAAAGAAATCTTACTAAAATCCTGCGTTTTAGTGTATAATTCTTCAAATTCAAACATCAATAGTGAGACAACGGTAAAACGGCGCGTCAAAAATCCTACAGGATATATGCAATTAATAAGCAATAAAGATATTTTTTCATAGAAGAGATCACATGCATAGCAAACAGAAAATATTTCTGTGTTAAAGATAGGTTTGCTATAATAAAATTTTCAAAACTAGAACTCATAAGCCGAAAACCCCGGACATTTCGCTTGCAACCCCGGACGCATACAAAAATGCAAATAGATTAGCAAATTGGCAAAATTATAATAATAAATGAATAACTGGTTATAAACAATAAATGAATAATTATTTTACATCTCATTTTCAATAGTACTTATTGTTAGAGCAAAATGCATAAATTAAACATGTTTTTAATTTAAAAGAAGTTTTATTATTAGGTATCTACCTTATTGTACCTATACCTACGTTCTATATTGTTATTGGTATTTTTAAAATATCAATAAAATAACAAATAATTATAAAATATATTAAAGAACCAAATCAGCACAAAACTATTGTTTTTATCAGTAAATTGAAGTAATTGAATATGATGTGGTTAATTAAATCTAAAATACAAAATATTTAGAAATTTTTTAAACCTCAAATCTCGGACATTTATAATTACCTCGGACACATTCGAAAAATCCCCCTGGACGTCCCCGAATGCCCTAAAAAAGAAGGACGGTGTCCGGGAAAAAGAGGACGGATGACAACCCTAGTTAAAAAACAATATCTTTAACCATATTTATCAAATTGTATAATATATCTTATAAATTTTTTATTTCCCTCTGTATATGACTAATAAGTACGGTGCTTTTAATGCTACTAATTAATAAAACGTGTTATAATATGTTATCCATTATAGTTGACACTAGAGCATGTTAACATACTCACAATCAGATAACAGGACTGCAGTGATAGTGATAGCATTTCCGTCCCTACAGCGCAAGCGTATGCTTACAAGACACAATAGTCTTTGCACCATAACGCCACTGAGATCTTTGTACGCCAGGATATCATTCATAGACAGCCATAGCGTATACTATGGACAATGTAGCGTCATCAAAACGTTACGATCGATAAACTGTAGCCGAAGACGAGTAACACATAAAATTCAAAATTAAAACAAAGATTTCAGTGAAAGTCACCGATCGATTAATATCGCTTTTAATTAAATTGCATTCTACGTACGTATATGTGTATGGATAAGTATCCATGTAAATGCCGTAAATTTCCTATCGAATTTTAATTATCTGATAATGAACACACAGTCCGCGCAATTGCCCGGGCACATATTGTTGCACGAAGCTCGAGCGCCAAATTGTTGATTTAATTAACTACGAGAATTAACTATTAAGCCGCGGACAATGTACACGGAGTATCGATGCTTTAGTCACTTCTGCTGCGTCAGCGTCGTTAACCAAGAGCCCGATTACAAGATAAATGTACATTTTATGTATTCCGGGGATTCCACGCACGAATTGACATCAAAATCAACCTTAATGCATATTGACAATTTTAAAATGCGTAATTAATCATTCTGCGATGGTGTTCTGATAATTACCAGACACTATCGCTTCACTTGAAATCATCTGGAAATCTAGATGATTTCTTAGTATCTTCTTAGTAAAAGTTCGATTAGACGCTTTTTTGTACTAATTTTCTGCACTTATACGCGTAATAAGAATTTAATTTGCATTAATTACTGTTACAGCGCTGCATCTCGATTATCTCTGCAACTGTTTACGATCGTTCTTGCTGGTAAGTTTCTTGTATTAATGCAATGCAAGAGACCGTAAATGAGATTTTAAGGATTCAATTATTCAGAAAGATACTTAAAAACGAGAGACAAATTTCGTCTGGCCGCATTGAAAGCTAAGTAAAATTGCTTTCGGGATTGCGAGTGTTCGTTCCTGCTGTCCATGCAAAAATTCAGATAAATGCAATATAATTTTGCGGAAGTTAATATTAAATGTATTAGACAAATTATTTCAGTTAATGAGTTAAATAAATTGCAGTACAGCAATTGATTATTTCATGTAATCAGATTAGTATAATCGTATACAACATTATTAAGAAGGAAAACATAAATCATTTTAAAGTAAACCATACATAATTTACGACAGTAATTAATCACTTGATGGATTATTTAAAGTGAATTATATTATGTATGAATTATATATCGTTAATACAGAATTGTAATATCGATGATAACAAACAGCAGGAAAATGTTAATATCAAATATATATCATTAGTTAAATGAGCTGTGTTCATTTATTATTAGGTTGAGTATCGGTAGAATTCGTATCGTTTTTTTACATTTATCTTTCTTGATTACACATTTATCGTGGAGAGTAGTAGTAGGTCTATGAAGAATATGCATCTGAGTTTTAAAATACATCATTTCGCCGACAGTTGCTTCATCATTGCCAATCTCATTTGATTCAAGCACCATCTTTACTAGATCTCGTGTAATGTTGTATAAGTTTTCACAACAGAATATTGAGCACAGAATCTTTGTATTAAATGAATTAGCGACTCTGCACGTATTATAAGAATCCGATTAGCTCGTTAGAGAGATGCATCTCCTTTAAAAGAAAATCGGGGTCATTTATCGAGACATAATCGACAATTATCGAGTGCCTTTATATAGACGGATCCAAAAATAAAAAAGGAGGAACTGTGTAAAGCGTCGTGCGTCACTTATATGTCGTGATACGTCTGTGTATTTGCGATTAGTTAGATAACTCGAATTACCAATGTCCTATCGTAAAAAATTATAACGAAACGTGCGTCAGTAGATGTCGGGAATTGGGATTGCGCTACTAAGAAAGAGATATTCTCTTAAACTCGAGAGATTATTATATAAAGACCGACGCCGCTAAGGGACACCACAGTCGTTTCAGATAACAGAGTGCGGGAAAGCCCTTTAAAACCTATTAATCGTTTCTCGCAATCTCCGTCGTAAGCGTACCGTTTCTTATTCAACCAATTAATCTATGTAAGTAATTAATTATAACTGAGACCACGCGCGTATTCTGTCGTTAAACAGAAAATTATGAGAATTATTAGGTTGAGTTATTATAAACGATTTTCTTTCATTATCTCGATCATTACATTAATTGAAATTAATCGGAATAATTGTATAAAATACTACAGTAATATATGTAAATGTCACTGCAGTATTTTAAAATTATTTACACCATTCTTAAATATTTTAGAATATAATAAAAAATAAATGTCAGATATATGTATACATAATTGTGTGAAAAAATATGTGTTAGAAAACGGATTGATTAATGAACGTTATCGAGATAGAATTTCCGAAAAGCGATCAAACAAGTACAATATTTTTCAAGGACACGAGCCAATTTAAAAGATTATAAAATAAAACTATATTTATTCTCAAATGAATGAATAGAGAATAATAAATTAATATATGTACGTTTCGACTGTACTGTCTTTCTCCGCATTAACAATAATGTTAAATAGGAGAATCCAGACAAAATCGTAAAATTGATTAAAATATAAATTAAATCACCTCAATGGTGACACTACAAAAATTGATAAAGTAATAAATTAACATAAAAATAAATATAAGAAATACAGAATCTGTAAGAGGCTATGACTATAGCTCCGGTAAGAGCTATAAATTAAATGTGTATAAAATCTAAATTCAGTTAATGCTGTGTGAGTATACAAATATGTCAATAAATAAAATAAAGTATGTATCTTATTCCTTGTTTGAAAGCGAGAGAATACATTGTGTCCATGATGTAGTCCAATATTATCGTCAATAAAGAGAGTAATAAAAATGATGTCATCCAGAAAATTATGCAGTCAAATTGTGTAGAATTCAAAGAAATAGAATTGTGTGAATCTGTGATTGCAATAAGAGATATGTATATACAGTCATAATAAAGGTAGATAAAAATATTATAAAATTAATAACGTAAACTAAATTTTAAAAATTAAAACTTATAGAAATAAATTAGGTAAAACCAATAAATTGAAAATATGTATCTGACATTATATCATAAATCTCTTAATTGTATGATAATTTGTCGATGACTGACAATGGTTATATTTGAAGGTCGACGATTAAACTGTTTATAAAAGTGATAAATGGTGGATGGTAATGCTTCAAGATCAATTGTTTAGAGATAAGGCTATTTTGTGAGTTCTTCGAGTATGCTAAAGTATGCATTAAGTAATTCGGTGTCTTTCATCAAATTGATATTCCGTCTTTTTGCTCTTTGATTGACATATTTGTATGCCAACACAGCATCGATCGGATTTATACAATTAATATTGCTCCTGACTTTGGTCATAGCCTTTTCTAAACCTGGTATTTCTTATGTTTATTGTTATGTTAATTTATCAATTATTTTACCAATTTATATTATTTTATCAATTTTTGTAACGTCACCATATTATGTTATTACTGAGGTTTAATTTATATTTTAATCAATTTTGCTTCCTCATAGAGGAAGCTTTGTTTTCATAAAAAAAATTTTTTTTAACTTGTCGCTGCCAATATGTTTAGAATGTTTTTAAACGTCAAAAAATCGCTTAAATAAAAAATGTCTATATGTATGTCTGTGTGAAGGCTGGTATTGAATTGGGCGATGATCGGTAAAGGGGTTCTTTTTTTATTCAATTTTGAAATTTGGAGGAAATGTCCGTGGTTGTTCTAATTTCCGCAATTTTGAAGATATCGGACTGGATTTTTTTTTAAACGAAAGAGAATCATTAAAAGAAGGTTGGTATTTTTTTAATTAGGTGATGATCGGTAAAAGGGTTCTGTTTTTATAAACATTTATAAATTTAAGGGAAATGTCCGTGGTTGCTCTAATTTCTGTAATTTTGGAGATATTGGACTGAATTTTTTTTTAATCCTATATTTTTTTAAGCCTACTGGGGACACCACGTTAAAAAACGCGCCTATAGCACTGTACCTCCGAGGTGGAAAACAGTGCATTATCTTGGAAAACAGTGCATTATCTTGGAAACATATGAAACATTGTAACCCGTAGGACACGATAATGATTAATCCTACAAAAAAGTTAGA
Source organism: Aphaenogaster floridana (assembly GCA_003063835.1). NCBI lineage: Eukaryota > Metazoa > Arthropoda > Insecta > Hymenoptera > Formicidae > Aphaenogaster > Aphaenogaster floridana. The sequence continues at coordinate 77,768 of NJRP01000223.1, read as the reverse complement.
GAACGAAACTAACCAAACGTCATGCATACACATAATAAACGAAATCCATGTGTGCGCAAACCTTATCAAACTGTATGACAACGAACAACAAATCAAATCAAAGACTTTAATTTTTAAAAAACTAAAGATAAGCTAATAAGAACCTGCCCCGAACCTTAAAATCAAAAGAGAAAGGATTAAAAAAGAATGGAACCTATAAATTAAAATTAATGTGAAAAATATATTTAAAAAGGGTGCAAATTAGGAATTTGCACATTGCTTCCTCACCATTTATAGGAGTGTAAATTAGAAATTTAGATATAGCTAAATCAACATTTTATATCACTTACAAAGCTTCCTCTATGAGGAGAGAGAGAAGCCAAACTAATAATTAGGCATCAAATAAAATAAAAGCTTCCTCATAGGAGGAGCTTTGTAAATTGATATAAAATGTTGATTTAGCTATGTCCAAATTTCTAATTTTTACAATTTTGTCCCGACTCTCCTATCTAAAGATTATTGTTTATGCTGAAGAGAAGACTTACAATTAGTACAGTAGAAACGTACCATATTAATTTATTATTCTCTATTCATTCATTTAAGAATAAATATATTTTTATTTTTTAATCTTCTTAATTGACTCGTATCTTTTTGATCATTATTTTTCCTTATTCGCATGTATCGAATTTGATTAATTAATTACAATATATTTTATAAAAAAATTGCAAATCTCATTAAGTTGTCATCACATTTTCATAATAATCTCGCGAATATCGGGTCGGATTGTACATAAAGTGGCATGACACGCACGCACATACACATACAAACGAGACACAATTACTTTTTATTCTCGAGAATAAAGAAGGGTCGGTCGGTCGAGACAATCGACCCTGATCGTCACTCGATCGCGAACGAATATTAACAGTACGCACACATCTAAAGTCCCTTTCTCTCTTCTTAACTTCGCAGGGTCCAAAGATGTCGTTATCGGAGTTCCGCAAGAAAAAATTACTCTTCGTCTTCAACGCTTTCTTCGGTAAGTGTACTACCGCACACGATTAAAATGCAGGATATTAATTTCAGCTGGATATTAATTTGCATTAACAGCAATATTCTATTATTAATGACGATCGTGTAAATAAAATTGCTATCATCTCGCTGAATCAATTTTACTGAAAATAAATAAAATTCTCCGTAATATTCATAATAAAAAATTAGAAGCCTATCGATCGTTGTGAAAACTGGATATTAAATCGAAGGCAAATAATAACGGCGACACAAAGAGAGCTGTCTCAACCATAGTATGAGGGTGATATTTTTAGATTTTAAAGCTCGACTTTACACCATTCATCCATACGAGATTTCAGTCATATCTTTCTCGCGATTGTTTATGGTTCGCGTAATAATGAAATATATAAAAATTCGTACGAAAATTAAATCGTGCTTTTTACGAAATTATTTTTACTCGCGATATAGAAAGCTATTGTTGTTACCGAGCTCATAATGTCATTTATTTCCGTCATTATTTTTCCCGAACAGAGATTACGCATTTATCTGCAAATTGCAAGTAAATGATTTTCAACAAGTAGATGATCTTGTTGATATTAAATAATTACTATACTATTCAGTAGATCGGAAGAGCAATTGAAAAGAAATCTGATAGAAAATTATTGCATTAATTTAGTTTTGTCAATCTTATTTTAACTTGTAGCTTTTAACTTGCACTTTCGGTACTGCGATTTTTCTTTCCTGTTTAGTTTAGCCCACGTTACTGGCCAAACGTGCGCTCGACACAACGAGCGGTTTCCCCGACATTTCAAGATAACATTTACCGCCCCCGCAGCGCTCGTTGGGCGAAAATCTCTCTCGTCGCCCGTCGTTCCGTACATCTCGACGAAACAAATCCTCATCGAGCGCTAACGTAACGAACGAGGTGTCGCTTCTTCCTTGATGGTCTTCCCGCCGTCCCCCTTTGTAGCCCTGCCATCCGCTTGCGTTCTCGCCCAGAATTCTCTTGATTCTCTCTCTTAACGGCCCTATTTCACTCGCCCTCCCTCTTTTGCGCTCTTCGCGAAAAGCTGCGCAGGCCGTACCGTTTCGACACGAATGAAATACGGAGTCCGCTCGGAGGGTTACCCTCGCGGTCTCTCCCACGGCTCTTTTCGGGGGGATGAAAGCGGAATGGGGGTTGCGCGCGTGAGCGTGCGGTCTCCGTGTGGCACCTATGTGTCGGCCCATTCGGATAAGAGCGAGGCAGGATGTGTATACTATTTATGGTACGAACTGTGAAGAAGATAAACAATAGACGCCGTCGGGACCGGTTAAAGGGTCGCTTCGCGCCACATATGATGTGTGCACGTGTTCTAATTCCCCCGAGTGTAAGTGCGTGGAAGTGAGTGTCCTCTTCTAGCAGAGTCGGTTTAAGAGACCCTAGTGCTAGTTTTCTCTCTTTCGAAGATCTCCGTATCGCACCGTATCGGGTGTAATAAAGTGGAATCACGTTTGACATTAAATAAAGTAAAGTGGAATCACATTTGACATTAAATAGAATTTCCATTTATCTCACAATAAAGTTGTAAAAAAAAATTGCTCGACCACCGAATTAAAATAATATTTTTTGTTCGCGGGATTTTGAGTTGGAAATGATGCATAACGGATGAAAAAGTTATATGAGATTTAGTTTTCAGATTAATAAAGTTTTATGATCGCCAGTTTTGGGGCTACGCTAAAAATTTGTCGACTATCTAAATATAGTATCATGTTTACTCAGACCTTTATTAATTTTGCGTTTATTTTATTTGGCAGCTACTGTGCTCAGAAATTTCCAACGTCCCTTAAAACATTCGCAAGCTTCATGCATCCTACTTACGGTGCTTAATGGACGAAAGGGGTCTACCTCGTGGACGCGTTTCAATGTATGCACGTGTTTTTATGACGACACATAATGTAAAAATGCCGGTTACAAAGCAGAGTCACGTAGAAGACGGAACACTGCGAGTGTGCGTATGTATGCGTGTGTACATACGAATGGATGGCGCGTGTGTGCGTGTATGTACATGAGCGGACATAGTGCGCCGCACGTAGTGCGGATCATGGAGGTCACAGGCGTGCACACCACGCCTGGCAGCCTTCATTAACCCCTCGTTTTCTTCTCCTCTTTGATCGCCGCCGATTGGCCGCTAAACATATCCCACGAACGCTTTTGCGAGACCGACAGATTATTTCACCGTGAGCTCGGTGCAAAGGGGTATGGGGTGGTTGTCGTAATGTATTCTCAAGTGGATGTTCTGTTGTTCCGTTTCTCGAATTCGCGAAATTATATCATCTTGAATCTTATTTGTATCAATGGTTATTATAACGCTAGTTGGCGATTTATAATATCATTTGACAACGATAACTGGCAATTTATTATATCTGTGGTGATAACATCGAGAGACTGCAGATTATTCGTTCGCGTAAAAAAGTGAATACGTTATCAGTCTATTATATCCACCACTCCGCCGCCGACCAGGGCGGGGTCCTATATACGGGAATCCGATTAATCGATTTTTAATCTGTCCGCGAGTTCAGAGTTTTTGCAACAAGTTGTACCATTAAAGACACCGGCTGCACGTCCGGACGTCGGTATTAATTATTTCATCGTGACCTCGGTTTGTCAACCGCTCGACGGAATACCGGGGAGACAATAAATTCTACCCCGTTGAATCGTAATCGGCGCTTAACAGAAATCTCGGCTACGGGAGTTGGAAAAGGGTGAAACGGAGGGTAGCTTCCTATTCTACAGTGCAACAGAATTAATAAACGACAAGCCACGGGCGGAAACCGCGCGAAAACGAATAAACCCGCAATGGAAGTGGGTCATCTTCAGAAAACTAACGATATCCGATCGTAGCCAAGCGGGACCAAAATCGAGTGGCATGATCGTTCATCTTGTCCTTTAAGTGAGAAAATGTACGATGTATCTCGGGAATGTTAGCGACAGCTGGAGTAGCATTTTCAAAATAATAAATAGCTTCGCAAAAGAATTCGACGAACAAAATATTATTTTAGATAATTGAATTTTTAATTAAATCATAAATTTGAATAAATAAACAATTAGATGATAATAAGTTTTATTTTTTCAGATGTTAATGAAAGTGGCACCATTGACATGAAAGATTTTGATCTCGCCGTGCAAGTAAGCATACTGCGTTAAATTATTTGCTCTCTCACTATTGTGTTACGAACGAAGAGATACCGAATCTATAAATTTTCGAAATAAAACAAATCTGAGAAAAAAAATTGGTTGAACGGATTAAATTTGTATTGTTGTTGATCCAATGGTTGATTCAACAATTATTAAGTTGCATTGAAAAAGGTATAGTTCATTCATGTCAACCATCAAAATTTTTAAATCAAGAATTGGTTAATTCAACTAATGTTTGGTTAAACCAACTAATGTTTAGTTGAACGTATCGGACTAAACGTTTTAGTTGGATGAAACATATATTTTGCATTTTTCAACAAATTTTTTTTCTCAGTGTGACTTACAGCATTTTAGATCCGATAGATTCAAACATATGATCTCTCTCAATTATCTTTTTTTCATCTGTGTGTCAATCACGCTCACCAATCAGAAGTATCCAAGAATTTTAGCTAACTCGCGCTTATTTCTTCTTATTATTATAGCGAATTTGCAACTCCAGGCATTGGAAGCCGGATGATGCCACGTCGCAACACATTAAGGGCACTTTAACTAAAGTTTGGGAAGGACTGAAACAACGAGCCGATGCCGATCAAGACGGACAGGTATAACATTTAAATTCTTTCTGATTATTTTAACGAAAAAATTCATATCATTTATCAGGCTTTATGGGATATGCTTCTTTCTTATATTTTATAATCTCTGAAATAACGTCCTGAATTTTTAGCATTCCTTCGTTCCACTTTCTGCCTACGTTTATAGATTTTTAAAACGTTTTTCTGTTCACAGTTTTAAAAATAACCTCGCGGCTATTTGCTTGTATATTTGTATTTCACTCCGTAAACTAAAGAAATATATTTCGCGATGTATTCCGCGACTTACGATTAAAATTTAAAAACGTCATACGGGGAAAGCACAGACACAGCTTGCCGATCAGAAGCGAATATGTGTACGATGTTAACAGTCGCGTGTTTTTTAGATCAGTCGAGATGAGTGGTACTCGATGTGGGAAGAGTACGCGAAAGATCCAGCACACGCACTCGAGTGGCAACAAACATACATGAATTTCATGTTCGATCTCGAGGATTCTTCCGGTAAGTCTCGGAAGCACGTGCTTGCTTCTTGGTAAATATGTTTATATTCCATGCCAGTTATGCGCGCGTGTGACGGTAATTTATTATGCATTTGCACGGAGATTCCTGAAATACTAATGTAAGCATAATTACTCGAACAGAGAATAACTGGGAGAAGCATGTATCATTAATTCTGTCCCCTTACAGAGTTTCACAAATTACAGTAAACTCGGTACAGTTCTCCCTAGACTGCTCCATTTCGTAAACCTCGTTTTACTTCGCCTTTTCAATGAATAGCGTTGGCACAGCAGAGGAAATCCGTAATACGAGTATAAATTATGTAATTTACACTCCTTTTTTTTTAATGCGCGCGTAAAGCAAGCAAGATATTTTTGACCATTGTCAAAGTATATATAATTGAAATGCTTTTAAGCAATCTGAAGACTTAAACGTCTATATTTCGTTAATCTATCTGTTGCCACTTCGATTAAACGTACATATTTTTAGATCACTGTAAAAATTGATGAACTAATCACGGGCTAAAAATGAATGACAGTTTTGGTCAGGGGCGAGGGTTAATAAGTTTATAAATACCAATTAAGCGTCCCTTCCATTCATTATCTTACATCCATTCATACTAATTCCTGATAGTAAGGTAAACGTCCCAATGACCGGACATGAACCTACATCCGGACACTTACACAAAAACTTGTTATTATTAATCTCAAATGCTTCTGTGTAATTTTTAAATATTTAAAGATTACACACACACACACACACACACACACACACACACACACAGACAATTAAATTTTAATTTTTATAATAAAAAACCATTTGAGATTAATAATAACAAGTTTTTGTGTAAGTGTTCGGATATAGGTTCATGTCCGGCCATTGGGACGTTTACCTTATACCTCATCTCGCCTGATAAAAATTTCTCAGCGATTTATTTTCAATTCCTTGCATACGTAAAAATTAATTTAAGTACATAAAATGAGAGTGGCGTCAAATTCGAGTGCGATCTGTGTCGTCAGGTGATGGATCGATCGACGAGACTGAATTCAGCAAGGTGTGCAGCAGTCACGGCGTCGAGGAAGCCGAGGCACGTGAGGCGTTCAAAAAATTGGGGGTGGTGAGTATCAATCAAGCGGAGAAGAAAGATAATGATAAAAAAGAAAAAAAAACGTGACGACGTTACAGCGACGGTATCGAATCTCACGAAACTGTTTACTCTCTCCGCAGGGTAAGGAGGTGACTCGTGAGAAATTTGCCGACTTGTGGAAGCAATATTTCTGCTCCGACGACCCGAACGTACCTGGGAACTTTATATTCGGAAAGACTTCTTTCTAACTCCGCCACCCTGTGAGATTGAAGGCGCTCATATACATATATTTTACGACAGATTATTATTTTAAGCAAACGACTCGCTAATAAGATAGACGCAACCCTGTAATCTAATAGTCAAAATTCTATTTCGTTTACTGCTCTCCTGTGTAATTATATCAAGATAATGAATATAATTATAATTAAACGATCGAGAAAACTTTGCATTACACCCTCTGCTCTTTATCATCACTATCTTACACACAGTTACAACAGCGTTTAAATTCCATTCACTACGATAAAATGATTTCGGCCGAATAATAGACAATTTTTTTACGTGGAATGATTTATACTTGCAATTTTATTTGCCGCGTTACCAGACATTTTTATTGCATCTGCTAGCGATTGGTATGCAACAAAGGAAAGTTAACAGAACCAAACAAATTCAATTGGCAGTTTTTTCTTTCGTTGCTGCCCTATGTATCCCTCTGTTATTGCTTTGACAGTATTTGCAACAATTTCCCAAATTGCCGATTTCAATATTTCGCAGTTTTGTTTTGCACTTTCAATGTTCGACATGTGACCGAAGTACTCCGAAAAACCTATAGATAAATCTAAAGATGCATTAGTTTCTTCGATTGCAAAGCTTTCTATGCTAAATATCTCGTAGTGAGTGCGTGTTGGGATTGAGTACCTATCTTTGCGGCACATATCGATCCGTCACCGTCGAGAAGTTAATTATGCCGCATAGTGTGTAAATAAATGCCCTTGCGAATTATAAAAGTGATTACGTTGTTTCGATACGCGACACGAAGAAAGGCGGACGGCGATCGAGGTGTTTTTCGTTGTATTATATTCACGACGCGTCCATTATGACTGAAAAATCAATCATAAAATCCGTGAAAGTCTCTTTTTCTCATTCCACCGACATCGTTTTGACATCGTACATTGAATTGAACGATATTCATTTGCCGAAACTGATTGACGTTTAACGCCAAAAAGGGAGACGGAGAAAGAGAGAGAAAAAACGAGGCTTCTCTCCGGTCTCTAGAAGATATTTCGAAAGCCGAAAAGCATCAAACGCGTGCACCTCTTGCAATCATGGTATTTTTTTCAAAGCGCCACGGTATACATTCGTTTTACTAGTAGCCATCCCTTTTTAATTTTCTTTATACTTTTAGAGTGAGGCTTTTTTATTAATTTGAATCTCTTTCTCTCTCCCTCGTTTCGTTCGTATCTTCATATTTGTTTTGGAGCCACGCTATTTGCTTCTTTGCTGTAGAAAAGAATTTAATTGCTACGGAAAAACCTCATCGTGCACGCACGATATTTGGAAAAAGAAGAAAACACAAAGCAAATCGATAAACGCACTCTACTCGATTAACGACTATTCACTATGCAATGATACGCGTTACATCAAGTTGTATTGTAAATCGAATCGCGTACATTGGCACGTTGTACGAAAAGTGAATTTTATGGAGAGAGTCGTTCGATTAACTGGCGATTAACTGGCGCCATATTGACGCTTCACTGTCAATTACTATCTCAATGTGTTATAAATTTGTGACGGAAATTGTGTTGTGTAACCAAGATCATTGTTTGTATCAACGTATATATTATATAGCTACATAAATACATTCGCATCAAAGGTATTGCGAAATAAACGGTAGGTGTTTTTCGGCAATTAGTGATTGTGTCGTAACATGGTGTGTATCGTATTGTAAGAGCAACCGAATCAACTGGGAAAGATAGTAATCTAATTTGCGTATCTTAATATTTATTTATCAGCAGAAAACATTTTGCGCGGCTGACGACGCTAGAAAGATTGTATTTTTTAGATTCGCTTTAATTATCGCGATCACTGCCGCCGTAGAGAGACAAACACAACGTACATACATATATCAAAACAGCAGTATGTTCGATCCCATTGAGTGTAAATAATGTTGAATCATCATGCGAGTACACTGAAAAAAATGCTGTTGCTTCAATTAAAGTCTACGTCACGGGCTGCCACAAACATAAATATTCTTTTAATAATCTAAATATTTGGTCCAATCATAATACAATTGAATGAACTATTTATGTTTGTGGCAGCCCGTGACGTACACTTTAATTGAAGCAACAGCATTTTTTTCCTGTGTATTTTCCGTATCTGTTAGAAAGTGGATGTGTCGATAATAACCGCAGAATTCTTGTCCGCCATAAGTCACACAGCAATCATTAAACAAACATACGATGCGGCTATAAACTAGAAAGAAATATATGAGTGTAATGAAATACACGCTGTCAATTGAAAACGTCCAAGCACGGATTAGGCGATACGTTTAATTTTAACGAAACAATCCACAATGCGCGCACTCCCGTTCGTAATACATATAAAACGCATAATGCATTTCACTTTTGTTTGACAATTTTGATTAACCATCATATATGATGATGAGATAATTATATACATTGACGAGTTTCTACTCTCGAATTTTTAATCTATTATTATTAAAAAGTTATATCTATGTCTTATCCGATATGTTAAGACAATTTTTATTAACAACTTTGTTTGAATATAAATTAGAGATCGGCAGCCGTTTTTTATATTCCAATCTTAATCCGATTTTATAATTTATCCAATAATTCTATGAATTATAATCTGCTTTGAAGTGAATTATAATTTACACATTCTAAAGAAAAATTATAGCATCTTAAGCTTGTGATAATGTATATGATTTCTTTTTGGAAGAAGCATGCCATGTTAACTTGTAATAGACATGTATACGTCATATTACTGTTTCTATAAGAAATATATATATAAATATATTATATAAATATCACAGCATGTCTCTATATATGAAAGATCGATAAGAAATATAAAACATATATATAAATATATTTATATTTATATATATATATTTAATGTATAAAAATTAAAATTGCATGTCTCTCTTTCAATAAAGATATCCCCATATATCCTCTTATTCTGTTATATTTATAGCGGATAAATGCACACTGTATTAACATACGACCATACGATAACCTGAGAACAACTATCGTGAAATTATTATTAAGATGAGACCAGGGTTGGGGGAAGTAACTCGTTACGTAAAGAATTTTATAAAAACTGAAAAAAAGATGACTAAACAAATTATTGCATGTCGTCAATACAGATCAGCCTTTTCCTGTGGGTTCCTATTTAATCCTCTATCAATTTCATTGGAGATAAGTAATTGAAATCAGGTATTCGAAGACACAAATAGCTCTTTATTATTACACATTTTATAATAAGCCAATATGAAACTTAATGTTCGCAGATAAAAGTCAATGTAAAATAACGTAGCACATTAATTTTATAAAGGATTGTTTCGAAAAAATAAATTTCACTGGATATCGGATATTCTCTAAGTTATTTGAACGTCCAAACAAAGGGAAAAACAGGTTCACACAAATTTGAAATTCTCAATTATCACTGACACATAATACATTCATATTTATTAGGTATTTTCGAATTGAATTTAACATGCCATACTCCAAAACTCAAAGCCAACAAAGTCGATAGTGCAGAAATTACAGGTAGATGTGAGAAAGTGGAACAAGGAGACGGTCGTTCATCGTGTTGTAGCGTTAATTAGCGGGATCGTAGTTAGTACGCGATGTTGTTAGTGAGTACTAACTGGTGAGCGAGTGCATTTGCTATATTTACATGTCAGATCGTTCATTTATTTGAATTACAATAACTCTCTCTCTCTCTCTCTCTTTTAACGTTTTATATATTATATATATTATGTGTATATATAAATGTGTGGATTCAAACTCATATTAAAAAGGGAGATTCCTCATTAAAAAAGTATACATTAATAGTCGTCTATCGAAATAAATTCAACGAGTGATATTGTTAATTTTTTGCATTTCAAAGTATCATTTTCTAAAACAAAACCTCATACGAAGAAATTTCACTCTACTTTTTCGACTTACTTTTGCACAAGAAATTATTTCCTCTTTTAGTATAGGGTAGAGCGGGGTCATAAGTAACACGGGGCGAAAGTAACAACTCAAACATCTATAGATATCCTATAGTAGATAGGTAGATATATAGTAGTGGATATACAGGGTGTCCCATTTTAATCTCCTCAGGCAAATATCTCGAAAAATATGGAAGATACGGAAAAATGTTTCAGACAATAGTTGTAGGACATGAAGGGGGACAGATGATGGAAATATGCACTTGACCTTGAGTGACCTATTGAAGGTCAGGTCAATGTCATAGGTGTTTTCTTAATTAAAAACCCCTATTTTTGATTGCATATTCTTGTAGCCCTTGTTGAGACGTTTTCAAAACACTATCTATTGATGTCTCTTATGCAAGCCGTTCCCAAGATATGAAGCTTTAAAATTGACATACCGCCGGCATTTGCATTATCCGATGTACACCGCGGGGAGGTTGAAGTATCCTAATCAGTCATGCCATTTTCAGTGATCCTCTACTGTCTCTTGTCTGTTATTAGTAAACACTTTGAATTCCATTTCGAGCTACGACTACAAATTTCTTATCGACATATACTATGTTTACGCGGCGGGATTATGCGTTTACGCGATGACTAATATACGATAATTTTCTACCGCTTACGCGTGCATAGTATTTTGCGATACTTCCGTTTAGAGTTGTTTGCGTCCGTATATCGTGGGTGTGCTTGCGCTGCACCCTTGTGCACCGAGTGCCAAATTCGCCGTTTACGCGAGGTATTAGTACGGGAAGTATTGGTTAATTTAAGTAACTTGCTTCAATTATCTACTCGTAAGTCACAGCTAGAGACCCTCATTTACGCAGAGTGAATTATCGTAAGTTACGATAATTTGAGTAAGTTACTACAGAAGTAACGCTCGCGTAAACGTAGTAATAGGGCGCTAAACATTACTATTTGTCTATTGCACTTTCTCTCACTGTTACATCTCATTTTTGTATTTTGTTCATTTCCACAATTGTACTTCCGATTAGTTTTATAATGTCTGATTATCTTCCGGAAGAAATTATGGACATGGCCATTTGCTTAGGAGCAAGTGATGGTAATTTTCGACAGGCTTCACGCATTTATGCACAGCGACATCCATGAAGGAGACACCCAGATTATAAAACAATTAAACATTGTGTTCAAAGATTAAAGGATGGCCATGTAAAACGACATCGTCGTCGACGTCAAGTTCCATCTCTCCCATAAATTGGTGTGTTAGGAGTTGCTACATTAAATCCTAATATAAGCCTTAGACAAATTGAACGTCTTCATAATGTGCCACGTTCGTCTGCATCGCGATTTTTGAGAAAAAATAAATTTCATCCATATCACATTACTCTGCATCAAGAGTTAAATGATAATGACCATCGGCGTAGATTACGCTTTTGCCAATGGGCTCGTCGACAAATGAACCAGGATCCCAATTTCTTTTCATACGTAATGTTTTCGGATGAAGCTAATTTTAATAACCAAGGCCAAATAAATCGTCATAATTACCATTATTGGTCGAATCAGAATCCTTACTGGCATAGGCAAATACGGCATCAACATCAATGGTCTTTTGACGTATGGTGTGGATTAGTGAATGGACATGTAGTAGGGCCACACTTCTTTGACGGCCATTTGACAGCTAACCGTTATAATAACTTTCTTCAAAATGAATTACCAGTTCTTTTGGAGAATGTCGATTTGCACACAAGACAACACCTATGGTTTCAGCAGGATGGCGCACCTGCACATAGTGCCTGCGTTGTTCGTAGGACGCTGAATAACGTTTTTCGAAACGGCTGGCTTGGCATGGGTGGAACTGTAGAATTTCCACCACGTTCGCCAGACCTGACCTCTTTGGATTTTTTTCTATGGAGTTATTTAAAAAATATTATTTACCAAGTTGAGTCTACGACACCCGAAAATATGAAACGTCGTATTATGGAAACATTGCAACAATTGGGAACAGCAACATTGCAGAGGGTAGAGAACAGTTTTCGAAATCGATTAAACTTATGCATTGAAGCAAACGGCCAAGCATTTGAACATCTATTGGTCTAATTTAATATGCACAATTTCTGCTTAACACACACACGCACGCACGCACGCACGCACGCACGCACGCACACACACACACACACACACACACACACACACACACACACTACACATACACATACACACAACAAAGAGGGTGTGGAGTCGTTAAATACTACGGGAGTGACGAACCGTGGGGTCTTTATCTTTGTTGACACACACCATCACACCACACACACCATCATACCACACACACTATCACACCACACACACGTTACACACTCCTTGCACACAAAATTGGCCCTTTTTAGGACCACTATGATATACAAATCCGACCGAGCAACCTCCCCGTGCTGTACATCGGGTAATGCAAATGCCGGCGGTATGTCAATTTTAAAGCTTCATATCTTGGGAACGGCTTGCGTAAGAGACATCAATAGATAGTGTTTTGAAAACGTCTCAACAAGGGCTACAAGAATATGCAATCAAAAATAGGGGGTTCCATTTAAGAAAACATCTATGACATTGACCTGACCTTCAATAGATCACTCAAGGTCAAGTACATATTTCCATCATCTGTCCCCCTTCATATCCTACAACTTTTGTCTGAAACATTTTTCCGTATCTTCCATATTTTTCGAGATATTTGCCTGAGGAGATTAAAATGGGACACCCCTGTATAGTAGATAGTTTAGCTTCACGTGATAACCAACGCACGTGTGTCTCAGAATATATTTTCGAGGCCGTAAAGTATTCTTTTCCGAGCGTGTCAATCTTCTAATACAAATATTTCCACTGCAAGTCAGTACTTTGTCTTTTATTTATATTTAAGTTTAGTTATTTTTGCATATTATAATGATTATTACTTATCCATTTTTGACATTTTATCATTAAAAATTTTAAATCAAAGTTCAAAAACATAGTCGGGGACCATTGTAACATCATTGTCTGGAGTTGAATGTAACTTTACAACCGACCCTGGCAATTAATTTCATTTTGGATCATAATTAAAGTAGTTTTATTTCAGAATGCCTCGTACCAAGATTAGAAAGA
>NJRP01000223.1:34114-44796 GCA_003063835.1 Aphaenogaster floridana | reverse complement strand
TGAAAAATGGAGATTTCCATTTGAAAAATTCCAGGTGACCTTGCTCTGACCTTGGCGACGCCACCCAAGGTGAAACTCATAGCGCCAGTAAATAGATCTTTTGAAACCCTACAACTTTTATTTGGAACATTTTCCTCTAAAATGCTTTGTTTCTGAAATAATTACGTGCGTTAATTAAAATGACTCACCCTGTATATATATAGATATATATAATCAGCCGCCATATGTACAAGGGCCCTTACATACTTTTTGAGTACAAAAAAATTGATTAAAATAGAAAAATTTAATAATATTCCTATTTATTCTTAACAGTTGTAAAATAATTTTATTAAAAATCAACTTTTTTCGATATTTTCATAAATTTTTACATCGATTTTTTTATTATAATAAATACCAAATAAACTTTTTTAGCATAAAATTTAAAATGAAATTTATTCGAAGTAAACTTTCGTTTTTTTTTAATATAAATGTTTTTATAAACATTTGAGTAGTTATAACTAATAATTTTAAAAATTATTAGGTAAATTGCATCGTATGGTGAAATAAGAAAACTATACATAATTTTATAAAACTCGTATGAAAATTGCAAAGGCGCCAATCCTGAGCATGCGGTAAGGTGCTACAATTATATAAAGCTCGTACGAAGTTATAATTTCAATACTCGCTCATAATGGGGGGAGGGGGTAATATTCCAATTAAATTTTAGTTATAACTCACAAGTTCAATGAAAGATAGCTCAAACCAAAATCTTGACCGAATTAAACAATTTTTGAATACATTAACTGTTTTGTATAGGCGATCTACTTATAAGAAGTTTCAATTTAAATCGATATTAAAAATTTTATTAAATAATTCTTCTCATTAAACTAATTTAATTACTTTTTTCTACAAAAAATGGTTGACTCTTTTTAAAAATTTTATTACTAACAAGTAATTACTAACTGTAAGTTTTTTTTGTACATTTTCAAAATTTTGTAAACATTTTTTCTTAAATTTTTGTTTTGAAAATTTGTTTTTAAATAAGAAATTTGTTGAGGTTCTATTAAAAGGGGTCCTGAGTTTAGGACCGGGTGGGCCCATGCCTAGATTCGGCCCTGTATATAATTTGATTTGAGTAGAGTGTGTTATATAGCTGCTTTCCTTTTACACGAAAACTCAGATAAATCTCACTTATGATGGTATAATCGCTTAGTTAAATGCACGTTCCCTTTGACGCCGGCAACTGAGATTTAACTGAGTTTTTACCAACAATTCTGCATAAGCTGGAGATCGACCTTGTGCTTTAGTGAGTGAGTAAAAGTAACGTTGTAAATGTGTCAACAAAATAATCAGGTAAGTACAAAATGACAAAAAATTATTATAAATAAATTAATAAATATTGTAAATGATTTTCTCATTTTTTAATATTTTCTCACTTGCACGTTCCTTTTACTCACTGAGAAATGACGTTATTATCTGAGTATGAAATATTCATATAACTGAGTTGCTCAGTCTCACTTTAATGTAGAAGGAAAGCAGTGTGAATCCATTACATGATAAGTTAAATTAAAATCCACGAGAAACACGTAATCAGTATGTGTGCGTGTATATATCCACACTGATTACAATACATGCTATTCGTGGATTATAATTTAACAATTATTATATATAATATGCACATATACAATTCTGTACTTTAGACGTAAAGAATCGTATATCCAAATTATTATTAATTTAGAGAAAACAGGGTTTAAAGTTTTAAATAGGAAAAGAGTGTATTTTTTTAGATATAAAATAAAAGTAGCGATTGAATTTTTTGAATATTTATTAAAGCAATAAAACTGACATGTTTTGTAGTATATAATATTATCAATAACATATACTGTATCTGTACTTTTTCTAAGTGTTGTATTTTAAAAACTAGTCGTAATATATATAGACATAACATCTTTTACTATATTAAAGTTTAAGCTCCTGGTATATTGGAAAAAGTATTAACTCAATTTTGACAAATACTACGTTTACGCGAGACGTTACTTCTGTAGTAACATACTCAAATTATCGTAACTGACGATAATTTGAGTAAGTTACTATAGAAGTAACACTCGCGTAAACGTAGTAAAAAAGTGGACATACGATCCTTTACCTCTGAGGTACAGAACTATATCATGAATTACGACACGTGCTCTTCGTGGTGGCTCCATCTCGTCCGCTGAAACGAGTCGTGGAGGAGTTCCTTATCCATTCCGGTGGGAAGATTCGAAAACAAGATAAATGTAGGAAAATTTAGTGAATATTCGAACGTAGTTCGATTTGAGGAGCGCGTAACACAGTGAGTCCGCTGCGTGATAAATTATTTAAGAAAACAAGATGTGGGAACAGAAGCTAGTTAAGTGACGGCGTCGAAGAAAAAAAATTCCGTTCAAGTGTTAATAATTGTGGCAGATTAGTGAGCTGTTTTGACAGAACTTGTTTTCCGCAAATGTCAGTTTCGTCACTTATCTCCCAGTTTCTTCCCAGTTTCTCAAATCGCACATCATCGCGACATATCTTTTGGCGAACACGTGCGCTTATATAACCTCTAACACGCTAATCTCTCTCTCGCTCAAATCACACCGATTCCGCGTACACGAGTCCCGGACATTCTCGCGATGGTCTCAAGTCCGTCTCTCTCTTTCTCGTATCTTATCGTATTCCAGTCTGGTATGCGATAACTTCACCTGGTTAAATTATTCCCCAGTGCAAGTTATCTCCTGTTACAAGTCGCTATAAGTATGATGATTGTTTTACTTGAAAATAAATTTTTCTGCTCGAACGTACATACATTCATTCGTGCGATATTCCCCAACGTCAGCCTTTAGATGTTTGCTTCAGGTTATCGATAAGTGAGAAGCGTGGAATACTTTAATCTTTTTATAAAGCTAGCTCATCATAAGGTGCAGTTAAAATAAAAGTGATGTGAGTAGGATGCTGCTTGTTTGCTGCTTGTGTTTGTACAGTTTGTTATCTCTGTTCCATTATCTACGCTATTCAGTAGCATAAACTCTTGTGCAATTAATTGTTAATTATAGTAAATGTGTTATTTCTCTTTGGTTGAGAGATTTAAATATTGTTCTAAGGTTTACTTTTTATATACAAACAGGAGATGAAATTTTCTTCACCAGTGAATAATAAACTACAGATGAGATTTGTTTCGACACTACTGGCCAGTTATATTAAAAATGCGTTACTACGTTTCGACCATGGATTTTGGTCCTTATCAAGTGAATAAATTAAACGTATGTATGAATCATACACTATTACATATCATGGAAATGACAATGTGCCAACAATGTATCAGTCCAAAAAAATATGTAATGTCATGAGTAAAACAATTATGTAGGAATTGCATGAAACATGTAGTCATGTTGAAAATTAAAAATCTAAATCTCTGCCACAAAGAGTAGGTCTTAATGCTATAACGAAAAATATCAGTCTAACATTTTCCGTTATGACATTATATATTGATATTTTCCGTCATGACATTACATATTTCTTTGGACTGATACATTGTTGGCACATTGTCATTTCCATGATATGTAATAGTGTATAATCTATACATGTACGTTTAATTTATTCACTTGATAAGGACCAAAATCCATGGTCGAAACGTAGTGACGCATTTTTAATAAAACTGGCCAGTAGTGTCAAAACAAATCTCATCCATGGTTTACTTTTTATATGTTAAACAATGTATGCGATAAAGCTATATTAACACACATATTGCAAATATAAATATATATAAATAATATATATATATATTTATATCCTATATATAATTTATAAAAAGATTTTATTAGAAGCTCATATTTAAATTACTTAAAAGAAGATTAAAATATTCAAATGCATTTGAATACTTTGATTATGATGTAACTTAAAACAGATTGTCCCAAGTGTCATGTATATAATATTTATATTTAATATATAAATTATTTGTTCTAACTTTGTACAGTTTCTCTTATCTTATGCTTGTTGTTCTGTTATATTATGCATATTAAGCTAGTGTTTTCACAGGTCGGGTGCTAACAATGACGTAAAATATTCCTTGGAAGTAGAAGGGGCAGAAGAGTATGCCATGACTTGTCTGGGAGCATTAGTATTTGCAGATAAACATTCTCGACAATCATCGACCTCGGATGATTCATCTAAGAAGCAAGTTGATTCTTTGTCACTTGCATATGAAGATCTTTTCGCTATGCCTTATAACATCATACAAGATTACAGTCTCACTATACAACATTTAGATATCAGTAACAACATGTTCAGTAGGTAAGCAAATATCTGATTATAATACATGTAAAATTTGCAAAAAGATAAAATTATATTTGCTACATAATAATGCATTTAGTAAAGATAACAAATTGCTTTGACATTTCAGAAACTTGCAGTTTTTATCAGAGTTTGACAATTTGAGGTCTATCAACTTAGATCATAATAAAGTAGATGACATCACTGTGTTCCCAAACATGCCAAACCTCGAGCTTCTCTGGTTGAATCATAACTGCATAAAAAATCTATATCCTTTCATCAAGAATCTCCACAGGAGCGTGCCGAACCTTAAATACTTAAGTCTCATGGGAAACGAGGCAGCACCTAGTTACCTTAATGGTGGAGATTTCTATGATTATCTTCGATATAGGTAGATATTGGCAGATATTTCCTTTTTTATATTATGGAAATATAGCTTCTCTTATTTGATATTTGTCACACAACAACTGCGTTAAACTTCTAAACAGGTTATATGTGCTATCTTGGTTTCCACATTTGGTGCACTTGGATGACAGAATTGTGACCGAATATCAACTAATACAGGCTAAGAAACTATTTAAACGATCATTGCTCGAAGACTTTGTTGCAGTACCAGAATGCATTAAAGATTTGCATAATAAAATAGCTATATATTCCAAGCCACCAGTGTCTGACAAACAAAGAGTACTGAATGGAACAAATTTGGTTGTCTGAACAGTATTAAAGCGCAGCTCGGAAAAAGTCTTGACAATAGCTGCTTTCCTTTTACACGAAAACTCAGATAAATCTCACTTCTAACATAATCACTCAGTTAAATGCATGTTCCTTTTGACACCGGCAACTGAAATTTAACTGAGTTTTTATCAGCAATCTGCACAAGCTGGAGACCTTGTGCTTTAGTGAGTGAGTGAAACTCACATTGAAAGTAACGTTTTAAATCAATAAAATAATCAGGTAAATACGAAATGACAAAAAATAATTATAAATAAATTGATAAATATTTTAAATAATTTTCTCATTTTTTAATATTTTCTTACTTGCGCGTTCCTTTTACTCACTGAGCAATGACGTCATTATCTGAGATAAAATACATAACTGAGTGACTCAGATCACTTAAGTGTAAATGGAAAGCAACTATTGTTTCTTCAGTAAAAAAAAAAGAGATTATAATATTCTGTATTCCAGTAGAAACATGTCAATTACAAAAGCAATACACGAAGGCGTTTTGTAGTGATACAAAATATAACGTATATAAGCATGGTGTTTAATAGTCACTTTTTATATAATTATTATATCGAAGATGCAGCTATACGAACAAATAATTTACATTTTAAATATATATGATGCACTTGAAATCAGTTTGGAATTGTATTCTGTTTGCACTATTATATATTTTTTTAAAATTCAAATTAGGTATTTGTGTTTTGTTTACAACATAATTTAAATATTTAATTAAATCTGTCTTCATAAATTGTATATAGGGCGTGTGTATATTTAATATTATTTTGTACTCTATATATTATGTATATTATATATATACATATTATATATATATATATATATATATAAATAGAATATATATATATATATTCTATTTGTGCACACACCAGGTAAAGAGTATTTTTACAGCTTTTACATTTGATAAAAATAAAATTATTTTATTCACAGATGTCAGTTGTGTTTTGTCGCGAGTGAATCAATAACAATTAAATGGATGTGTAATGAAATACGTTAAATTAGTTAAAAATGAAATACGTTAAATTAGTATAAAATTCTGAAGTGTACATACATACTTGGTGATCGTTCGTTCTCGTTACATCTCGACGAAAAAGGAACGCAAAGGAGATTTCGATCGATTCACGGTTGGGCGTTTACGCGTAAAATATATATAGTAGTCTACATCTACGCGTAGACAATGTAAACTATGTTTAACGTGTCATCTATATTCTATGTAAACAATCAGTAATTTATAAATTATCAGACATCGGAAATTTGCATTTCGTTTGCAATTTTGATTTGTCAGTTGCAATTAAATACCCAGATAGCAAAATGCTAGCAGTATGCCAGCAATATGCCAACAAATTCGATCATGATTATAGAGCAGATTCCTATGCACTGCGTCCTCTTTAAGCTTGGTTTCTGCGTTACGACTTGCCAGCCATAATATAACAACAGGAATGCAGTAGGAATGGAGCATACCTTGTCATCATGATGTGATAATGCAAGACCTGCTCGTTTTCTGATACATTTCTAATTTCTACCGATAGAAAAATGGCAAACTGTGCTCGGCTGTTGCTGGAATTCTACCAACATAATATGCAATACACAGTTTGCTATACATGCTCTTGGCAGGTTTGGCTATTTGGATATTTTCATATAATTAATACAGTTAAATACGTTTATTTTAAAATTTAATTGCTCTTTCTTTGTATTATGCTATCCAGCTTATAATAGTTTACATTGTTTATATTGTCTATATGAAAAAAGTCCATGTAAATATCACATAAATAACATGTAAACAATCCATATAGACGTAATGTTGAAACGAGGGGTAAACCGCTGAGGCATTGCGATGTACAGATTTAGGGCATTAGTGGGCATTACTAGGGCACATTAGTGGGCATTACATAAAAAATTCACTATAGTAATGCCTAAAAATTGTGTACTTTTAGTGTACTTTCGTGTACTTTGTGTACTTAGTAATGCCCAATTTTGGGCATTACTAGGCATTGGTGTACACAATTTTGATCAGCGGTTTACCCCTCGTGTTGAAGTCTACGGCACAACCCTGTCCCTAAATTCTGTAACTTTTAACTTTAATAGTGTCATTATCGTTACGTTGTCGTTGCGCAGTTTTTTAATCACATATTATACCTGCGCAACGACAATGTAACGATAACACTGTCGTTAAAAATTACAGAATTAAGCTTCTGGTCGAGGCGGCCAATCATGGTAGCCCGGGTCTTGCTCGATTCAGTTTCTCCAATATGACACGTGAAACACACGCTTTGCGCTTGAGCGCGAAAAAGAAAATAAATAGGAAATAAAGGATGATCGACGCGGTTGAGTATACATAGAACGACAATGTGTGTACGTACTTGACGATGATCGTGCGCCGATCACATTTTCGCTGCACTTCGACGAGAGATCGACGATTCGAGAAATATGACATATGGGGGTATGGTCGAGTCTTATGAACGCAGGAGATGGATCGTCGATATTGCAGTAATATACATATATAGCGATTCCACCGGTTTGACGCGTTTCGACAAGGGTTTGACATCCCACGAACACTCGCAATAATTTTTCGCGCGCGGGATTCGCTTTTGCGTTTGCAAAAGTCGCGAGAGATACGGAGCGACGCGGTTCACGCGGTTCCGTAACTAGCGATTCGAATCTAAGAGCGGCGCTCTGATTGGTCCGCCGCCTCCGTTTTTTTAATCCCTTGAAAATCGCGCGACTGCTCGCGACTTCAAATCGTGATTGCTTGTTGAGGAATTGAAATTACAAAGCGAATTGTATAAAATCGTTTATTAAAGTGCACATTACGATACGTTCAATATAATATTGTTGCATCCGTGCCGCCCGTTATGCCGGTCTCGCGCCGCTGTGCTGCATCATGAAGTGGCAGCGAGAAGAGGAACATCGTTGTTTAACGACAACGAACTGTGTTATCGATCAGGGCTCCCGAGCTATACGGACGATTTATTTAACCGAGTTATCGAACCGCTGTATTTCTCTGTTTTTTGAAGCATGGTAAGATCCCACAATCCCACCTTTTTTCTTCATTTTTAATTATTTAAACTATGTTTTTGATTTTTTCATCGGGATTTTTTGTACTTTTAAGATCTATAAGATGTTATAACAAACATATAAAAAATGTGAAGAATCAAATTTTGTTGGTTACAATTGTAACTAGTGCTCGGAAACATTAAGTGATCGAATAGTTCGGACAGTTTGAACCTCAAGTTCGAATGTCAAATAGTTCGAACATTTCGAACTGAAGATATATTTGAACTATTTGAACTCACTTCAGACCCGAAAGTTGGAAAAAATTATTATAGTTCGAACCTAAATTTTATGAAATATTAATAATATTGTGTATATACATTCAAAATTATTGTACAATTGGGGTAAAAATAATTTATAATTGAAATAAATAATATAAAAATAAATAAAATTGCAAAATAACATTTTTTAATATAAAGATACGTTTTTTTTTACGTATTGGTCGTCGTCGACGAATACGTTTTTAATATTTCTTTGCAAATATTGCATTGAGCTTCATTATTATTATTAGATTTATTGAAGTAATTCTAAATCCGATTTTTTCTTTTTGACATTTTTATTTATTATGTGACATTTAAAAAGGCTCGTGAAGCTCGTGAAAAACTGCTCTTTTGTTTCCATACATACCCAGTAAACAAGAAACATTAAAGTAGCATTTAGAAATGTTGAGTTTATGTGCATATTTTGAACATTTGTAAATAATATCGTATAAATATTTTAAAAAGATTAATTGATAACATGATTTTTAAACATGTTTTAAAAACATTACTGCAAATATTTTTTTAGTATTATATGTTTTATACACAACGTTAAAAATTACATACTTGTAAACGTTACATGTTAGTGAATATCATTATAATAACATTGTAGCAATGATTTTTTGCTTACTGGGTACTGCGTCAACACTCAATCTTTATTGTCCAAACTGTCCGAACTTCAAACATAACGAATTGACATTACAGACCGATCACTATACTTAAGTTCGAACCGTCCGAACTGTTCGAAATATTCGAACTGGATGTTTTTTTTACTTCGAACTATTCGAACAGATTGAACATACAATATTGTATGTTCAATATTGTATTCGAACATATATATGTTCGAATCTTTTGTCTGAGCCCTAGTTGTAACAATGCTATATATAAACAAATTGTGAAAAATTGCATATTTTTCAGAAAAAAATGTGTTTTACAATGATCTATAAGTAATATCGTCATAAAACTTGCATACTTTAGGTTTTTGGGATCGCTGATTACGACTCTGAGGTCGAAATTCAAAAATTCAAAATGGCGGATCTAAAATAGCGGCCCTGAATTGCGAAAATTTAAACGACTTGCGTGAAATTGGATCCGCCATTTTGAATTTTTGAATTTCAATCTCAGATTTGTAATCAGCAACCCAAAAAATCTATAAGTACATAGGTTGCCTGTAAATTAACAATAAAGAAAAATGTGTGCTTTAAAGAGTTAAAGTCGTGAGTTCTTAAGTCTGTGAGTTCCTGTTTTCCTTCCGCGCTCGGGAGTGCCGCGCGCGTACGGTCTGTTCTTGAGCGCGCGAGTGCAACAATATACATATAAATATTATTTATGTCTCGACATTATATACATATTGTATATATACGTTATGAATTACACTTCAGAATGCATACGTATTATTGTCATTTTTGTTTGCGATTTTTGTCCGCAAAATAATCGTTCAGAGATTCCTGTTTTTTTTCAATAATGACTTGAGTGTTTTTTAGCATCTTTTGTAAATTCTTCATTAATAAGCCAATTTTTTCAAGTTTTTAAATTATTTATTTATTTCTAATTGAAACGTTATTTGAGCAGCCAAATTGATCAACTCTGAGATAAAAGGTAAAAATTGACGAACCTGTACTAATCATGTGCTCTGGTACTAAAATTGTGACGTTTATAAAATGCCAATTGGTTTGGTTTTTCAGAAGCTTATTTATAGATATTTGTTTGAATCAAATCTGATTTTTACTGCTATTCACACAAGCACAAATTTTTTCTCTGAGATCTCTGTAACGAAGAAAGGCTTATCTACTTGCTTATCTCTTTTTATATAGCGGTGTAAAACGATAAGTGTGACCATGACCCTCTGAAGCATAATCCTTCCAGAGAGAAAGATCTACTTGCGGAAGTTCGTCGCATCGTCTGAGCGGATTCCTGAAATTTGCATGATTTAAAAGCAATCGTTTCACATACCTCGATTCGGGGATATTACGATTTCCGTGGCGCCCAGATTTGACGATGGTTTCTGGTAGTATTTTTTACGCTGAACAAAAAATTATATAGGTCTTATAGGTCTAACTGCTCTCGTTTTCGAGATATGCAGTGTTAAAGTCAAAAATAATTAACATGAATTTTCGGTAAATATGCATAAAACTGGTGCCATCTCAAATGATTTTGACCTTGACATATGTTGTTGGTTTGCGTGTCGTAAATTTTATCCCCGCACCCTCGTACGTAACAAGTTCTCGCGCGAATGGAGACGTCGAAATGCCCTACAAATGTCCACCGAAGCAACTCCCATGCTTGCAACATTTCACGCGAAGCGAGTTCACCCGATTGACCATGGTTCCGATTGACACAGGTTGGGTTGGGTCAGATTTTTGCAGGGGG
>NJRP01000222.1:321498-342085 GCA_003063835.1 Aphaenogaster floridana | reverse complement strand
GTTTCGTCACATATTCCGAACAGTGGAAAGTGTTCATTTTGTACATATAACATATAGAACTTTTCATGTAAGTAAATGTTTTCATAAACTGACAGCTCTCTACCATACCGACTAAGCGCTCTCGCATATAGTATAAAATAGTTATTTGTGTAACAAGTGCGGGAAATTGACAATTGAACACGAGCGCGGAGTGGACGCACGAGCGGAAGGCGAGTGCAATCACCCGCACGAGTGTACAATTGTCAACTCGCACTTGTTACACACACTATTTTATATTACAAGTGCGTGGAAAGTGGCCCATTACGAGCGTGTCTTCTGTGACAGAGAAATTTTCCTCTCGAAACAGTGCGGTAATATCTCATTCCCGCACAGTCTCATTCATTCCCGCACAGTTCATTTCCTACACTGTGCGGGAATGAATGAGACTGTGCGGGAATGAGATATTACCGCACTGTTTCGAGTGGAAAATTTCTCTGTGTGGAATTGGTTACTTTCTGCACAGAAGACACGCGCGTAATGGGCCACTTTCCACGCACGTGTAATATAATATTATTTTATATTACACGTGCGTGGAAAGTGGCCCATTACGCGCGTGTCTTCTGTGCAGAAAATAACCAATTCCACACAGAGAAATTTTCCACTGCGGTAATATCTCATTCCCGCACAGTCTCATTCATTCCCACACAGCTCATTTCCTACACTCTCCTTATTCCCCAATCATTCTGTTTCTCTTTTCCCCCCGCAAGTCCTCCTTTAAACTTTAGACGCACTTGTAATATAAAATAGTGTGTGTAACAAGTGCGAGTTGACAATTGTACACTCGTGCGGGTGATCGCACTCGCCTTCGGCTCGTGTGTCCACTTCGCGCTCGTGTTCAATTGTCAACTTCCCGCACTTGTTACACAAATAACTATTTACATTTTTTTCAGTTTTAACACAAAATGATAGTTTCCACTGTTTATTAGTATGTATACTTTAATTTTGTAAAAGGATTTTGCGATCTATAAAGCCAATTCAAAGTAGTGACGTTGACTGTAAATGTCGGTAATTCGATCCGTCCAGGATCCCCAAGGATGTTCAGACGGTACAGGTACTTTTTCCCTGCTAAAAGTTAAGTTGCTTATGTACAATCAGTGTTTCAAGAGTAAATCATTTTTCGCATTTGGCAACATTGCATGGCATTCGATAGTGTACGTGTCACTCATAATCTTCTTATCTGTATTTGAGCGTATGTAAGCGAGTCGAGACAATAAATATAAATATAAATATAACCATAAACATAAACATTAAATATAAATTTTTAAATAAAATTATTCAATAAAAAACGAGTCTTCTAATTAAGCTAACAATTGGTATGGACAATTATGTAGTCTTCTAACGTTCTGCTTGCAAAATTTCATATTTTTTTCATCATTTTTCACTGAAATAAGATATAATAATTTTTCCCCCATTTTCCATAAGACTACGCGTAATTTTATTATTTAAATTTCATATTTTTTCATCATTTTTCTCTGAAATGAGATATAATAATTTTTCCCCCATTTTCGATAAGATTACGCGTAATTTTATTATTTAATTTTCTCAGTAACAAGCTTCCTAAATAGCCTCAAACTTTGACAGAATTTTTTTATGATGAAATCTACAGAATCCAATTGGCTTCAGCGAGTTTTCGTC
Source organism: Aphaenogaster floridana (assembly GCA_003063835.1). Taxonomy (NCBI): domain Eukaryota; kingdom Metazoa; phylum Arthropoda; class Insecta; order Hymenoptera; family Formicidae; genus Aphaenogaster; species Aphaenogaster floridana. Next base: position 340,411 of record NJRP01000222.1, on the reverse strand, counting down.
ATTTTAGTCGTAATGCCTAAACATCCTTAACATATGATTTACAATTTTCGTAATATATTTTTTTGAAGCTACAATTGCATCATGATTACGTCGTCGGTGGTTTTTTAGTGGCATCTGCGAATAGCGTGCAACCCTGACTATGATTTGCGCTCACACGCCACGCTTGTTGCAAAAAAACCTTCTGTGAATCAGTTACAAATAGCAATAGATACAAGTATTTTTACTCACACAAAAGAGAATATTTTATCTTTTGCATTAAGGCCGCTCTTTCTTCTAAAAAAAAATGCTTTTTCTCTATCAAAAAATCGAAAACATCTATTTCAACTTCATTTCGCAATGTATTATTTGCGTTACGCGAAAACATGGGAGAGAAATTCCTGAAAAATTACTTGTTGTAGCATTATACGCGAAAAATATTCTAATCGCATTTCCCAGTCCCATTCGTAAAGCTCGATAGATATATCGCCGCGTATTTTACATTAAATAAATAATCCCCCAGCGCGCCGGAGCACCTGGTCTCGCCGCGTCGCCGTCGTCCCGCGTCCAGTCGAGCCCGAGCTGAGCCGAGCCGAGTGAGTCCAAGTCGCATCTGCGTGCGTGTCGCACACACGGGCGAGATTAATAAATCGCGCGCGGGGCCTCTCCACCTTTCTCTCGCGCCGACGCGCGTGCTGCCCTCGCAAAAATCTACGGGTAAGCCCATTTGCCGTAGGACCGCGTAAATCACCGTCATTGTCTTGTTGCTTTATTACCCCTGTCCAGTGGGCTCTCTCTCGCGCGGCCGCTGCCACCGCGAGGGACGAACAACGCGTTCCACGCGTGTATGCGTGTGCGTGCATGCGACGCGACGTGCATGCACCGTATGTACATATACACGTATGCGGAACGCATCAGACGCATGCGAGCGCATACATACATACGTGCACGCAACCGCAGAGGCGCGCACGCGGGGCCGCCGCGGCAAACGAGGCGTTAGGCTAAGTTAATTCAACCGGCTCGCCTCCCAAGTAGCCGCGCCGCGGAAAACGTGAATCGCTCGTCGGAAGTGCACGGATCGTTTCTGTATTACCCCACGGCGCGATGCGGCGCGGCAGCGTAGAAGAAACTGCACGCGGCGGCGGCGGCTCGCAGTGGTGGCGGTCGTTGTTGCCCGCGTCCACGGTGCCGCCAACAGTCGGGGATCTTTGATCATCAGAGGGGGATTAGGTGGATGAATATAAGTCAGAGTTCCTTCCTCCTCCTCTCCTCCTCCTCCTCCTTCTTCTCCTCCTTCTCCTCCTGCTCTTCTTCCTTCTTCTTCTCCTCCTCGTCCTCCTTATTCTGCTGCTCCCCGCGCGTTCTCCACCCTACGCGAAAATGACTAATGTGTTTCGCGTACCCGAGAATTACCGCGGGGATAATGCGAAGGTATGGGAGTCCCGTCTGTCGGTGGCGCGCCTCGGGACGCATTATGTATGGTAGCCTAATTTTATTGCACCATTCAGGGAACGCCGTGCGCTCCCATCGTGCGCGGGTTTCTTTTCGCTATGGAGATTACCGCGCGACTCTCTCGTGGAGTAATATCGGAAATTATGGCGAGCTCGTCGTCCTCAGATTGTCGCAAATCGAAAATTTTGCCGTCGAGATCGGGGGTATTGTCACGAGAAGCGAGTCTATGCGATTTATATAAATAGCTACATATAAAATAAAATTATATATATATATGCGATTTTTATTATATCTACATGCATATACAGCGCTGCTGAAACACTTGGATTAGAGTCCTCTAATCAGAGTCTGGACAACTTGACAGTTCTGGCAAATCCTGCGAGAGAGAAGGATATACATTCACTATCGCTTTCTCTTTCTCTTTATCTCTTTCTCTGTCTCTGTTCTATCTCTTTCTCTTTCTGTTTCTCTTGCTTTTGCCAAGAAATGGCGGACCAATCAACAGTTGCTACCGTATGGCCAGACTCTGATTACAGGGTCTCTAACTTGGATGAATTTTGAAACGATCAACGAATTGCTCACTTGCGTGAAAATAAAGAAAACTATTAACGCAAACAAATATAAAGTAGTAAATATATTTTTTGAGTTACATTTGAAAGATTATATTCGGCTGTAAAAACCTTAATAATGCAATTTATTTAGAGCTGAAAAATAATATATTTAATATATTTTTTAAATTTAAGAATATGCACAAAAATACTCTTCTCTAAGTTGCTATTATTAAATTGCAATCTATAACACATATATTTTATAAAAAATGCCCTGCTTTAAGTCTTTATTGTCTATATTAATAATCTCAATCAATCGAATGCGATAATTAAAACAATATGTTAGATCATTTCGAGAAAAAGCGAGTTTACTGGTGTATAGTAAAATAAATTTTGATGTAGAAAGGACTATGGCAATCGGACACATTTTTGTGCAACCAATCCGATTGACTCCAAACTTAGCACAGACACTCCTTATCGCCTCTAAAGACGTCTAGTAATTGTCACTTAGTGAACAAATCGGTCCAAGGTACCTAAAATGCCCAAAAACCAGATTTGGACGGCACCGTCTCAAGTCTCAAGACAAGTTTGAAGAACAGTGCATGTCTACGGGGACCTCATAGTGATGAACAAGATTTGTACCAGAAAGAATCAGTCAGATCAGGTCGCTGAATCAAGAAAAAAAAGCGTATCTGGCCGAGAGACAGAAACAAAAAGAACGACTTTCTCATTGACGATATGTGCTCGCATCGCCAACGTTATCAGGAGAGTTCTGTTTCGATATCTATTTTATCAATCGTCTGCCATCTCGCATTAAGTGCCCCCGGTTCACTACGAGGTCCCCCGTAGACATGCACTTTTCTCCAAACTTGTCCTGGGACAGTGTCGTCCAAATCTAGTTTTTGGGTATTTTAGATACCTTGGACCAATTTGTTCACTAAGTGACAATTACTGGACGTCTTTAGAGGCGGTAAGGAGTGTCTGTGCCAAGTTTAGTAGAGTCAATCGAATTGGTTGCACAAAAATGTGCCCGATTGCCATAGTCCTTTACTCGAAACGTATTTTAGTATTTTGGTAATACAACGTATACTTATTATGTCCATATTTCATATAATATTTTGTTTGCACGTTATATGCTTATGATTCGAGGAAAATTGGAAGCGCAGTGCTAACGGGTTGTCGCAGCGAGCGCGAAAGCGCGCCTCGGTGATAAGTCGCGCCGCGTGCAATTCTCACTTACTCGCCCTCCTGCCGGCGTTGCATCGTTGCGCGTATCTCCTCGCCGATACACATATTCGCGAGATGCAATCGTCGCTGCCATCGCCGCAGCGGTGCATAATGAACGGCTTCTTTTGCAGCGCGCGCGCGTGCGTTTGCGGCGGCATCCGCCGTTGTTATACCAGCCATCGTCTTCCTATTGGTACATATTCCGACGATTTAGCGTGCACGCCGTAAAAGGCCCGCGACGTCGCGTCCTTACTTACTTCGTGAACCGAGAAGAGAACAGCGTCGACACGGTACACCGTTAACCGAAGCCGAGCCCGGACTCCGCCACCGGGAGAGGAAGGTCGCGAACGATATCTACGACATGCCGATTCCGCATGAACGAACAGAAAATACGATGTTGCACCGTCCCCCTCGAGGGGGACCAACCCTCCCCCTTTCCCTTCCCTTCTCCTGCGGGTCTTCTGATCTCCGCATGTCTCCCTTTCTCTTTTTCCCTCGCTCACTCTCGTCCAACCGTTTCGTTCACCTCGCGAGCATATTTATGACCCAGGAAACAAAACGGCAAGTGCACGGTGGAGGCTCATTTGCAAGATCCACCTAAATCTAACTCACGAACGTGGAAACCGTATAATGGACTTGGCTTTCGAATGACTGTTCCGACGATTTGATTTTGTCGGTCTCGATGCACTGCTGAATTATTGCTCCCTTCGCTATTCAGGATGCATATATCTTTCAGTATCATGTTTTATAATCCTAATAATGTCATTGATAATATTTTCCAGAGTTAGGAAAGTTACTTTTGAAAAGTAACTTGTTACCTGTTGGAAAAAGTAATTTATTACCGTAATTGTTACTCAAAAAGTAATGAGTTGTTACAATTTCCGATTGCCTGCGTTACTAATTGATCGATTCAACACAAAATCTGTGAATGGTAGTTAATCGCAATATGATAATGCTTCCTTTTTCAGATTTCGCTTGCGTATATTTCATACATATGTACGTACGCAAAGTAACGATGATATTCGTTGCCAAAAAATAGAATTGCGTTATCGTTACTAATAAAAAAATATAATGTCGTTACCAATTCATTACCAAAAGAAAGGAGCTGTAACAGCGTTACGAGTAACGTGTTACTTCCCAACCCTGATAATTTCCAATCTATCAACAGTTATAAATAACATTTCTATAAAAGTCTGGGTATAAAATGCTTTATATTGACGAGTAATGGTTTTAACACAACTAATCATTATCAATTTAGATCGTAAAGCGTAACGAAAAAATTTAATTATAACGCGGAAGAAAATTAAATTTATGCAAAAAATCTTGGTAAGTAACATTGTGACTAATTTATGGAGCCAGATACAATAATAAGTATATAATCGATTAAAATTACGTGACGAATTAAAATAAGCGTTTCGATCTTATTTTGCCGCAAGCGATTTACTTAATTATCTTAGCGCGTGGCGCACCAAGTGCGCAATCGCACTGCTCTCGTCAGGTGTCCGCAATTATATTCGAGATTACGCTCAGATGTGATGCTGCGATAATGAGCGTAATCACAAGCGCTTCGCGTCTCGCCAAAGAAGCGTGTCTTAAGACATCTTTACTGGGTGGCAAACTATATATTTTATTAAACTATTTTTTGCAGTCGTTTTATTGCAAATTTATTTACCTTACATAGTTCTTTGCTCATGGATTTTTACATAGTAATAAAGAAATAGTCATAATTTCGTTAACAAAACCAAATGACAACATTAATCTGATTAAATCATTGATTATCCGTAGATCGAAAATTTATCATTTAATTTATTATTTATTACTGTCCAATTTTTTAATTTAATAATATTATTGTGATGAGAAAGTACAAAATTTTGCTTTTCTTCTCATTTTTTAAAAAATAACAGGCTTATTTGACATACAAAAATATTATTATACTATACACAGTTCCTAAATTAATATTGTGTTTTGTCGAAAAAACAAGTTGTCGAAAGTATGCGGTTCCTTTTACTCCTCTTCTCGAAACATTAACGACAATGTAGCTTAATGCTCTGCTGAACGTCTTAACCGGTTGCAGCATACAATCATAGTAATAATGACTACTCGAAATAGACACAGGCATACGCTGACTACCGTGTTTATCCTCGTCACACCCTGATATTCTTGTAACCGCAAGGCGTGTCTGCAACTATAGTTTCACCGGCTGCGATTTGTGGTTTTTTGTTGAAAGTATCGTTGCAACTTAAAGCTACCAAATGTGCACATTTTGTTTTCGCTGCGGCGTCAATGAGGGATTACGTAACGTATCACGTTCCGGCGAAAATCTCTACCCAATTCATGAGAACTAAACAATGTAAAATAATTATACGTGATTATAACGTGATTATAACGTGATTATAACGTGCTTGTCATATGATCAGATTCTGCACTACCATAATTTCAGCTTAGCTCACCGCATTTGATCGGTTACGACATCATTATAACTCTAAAGCTGTCTAAGATCACGAAATTATTCAGCACGTTGTAATAAATTTAATAGATACAAAATTGTACATTCCTGCAGGGATGACTGATCTGCACAATCATTTGGACTTAACAAACTCAAGGATCCGAGCTCAACATTTTGCGGACACTCACAATATATCTATACACGACACACATTCTTATACACACTTTTTTTGTGATTGACAGTATAGAGAGTAGTTTTGAGCAAAAATAGTTACGAAGTATAACTCAATCTATATATATACGAAAAAGAAGAATGAGGATTCTCAAATTTATATGCATAAAAACTTTATTAAGTTAGAAGCATTACAAATGCTTCTAACTTAAAAGTTAACACTTAATAGATTTAACATGTGACATGTTGGCTATAATTAATTTTACAATATTTCAATATATTTAATTAACTCTGGCATATGGCACGGATCAGTCAGACTGAATTTATTCTATACTGAATGGGCTATAATTCTAATCCAGAGCTATAATAAGGTATTAAAATATTAAAACTGATCAAATATATTCAATAGCTAATCCTATTTTATACTTGATTTGACCTAGGCTGATATTTTTTAACACAAATTGATCGAGATGAATTTTTATATTAAACATTTAATATAATTCTAGCTTACGGCTAGTGAGATAGCAGAATGTTAAATAATTACATATGACACGCGCATATATAATCAACTTTAGGTATTTTAATTTATTTGCTTAACTTTTCCATTTTGTACGAATCTCTGTCATAACAAGTTTTTGTCAAAACTTTCACACTAATCTTGACTCATCGTCGATGAAGACATAAAATTATATAGATAAAAACTGTGCATTATAATTGACTGCATTTAATTGTATTTGATTAGTTTCGATGTTCACAATACAATTGCATTAAAATGTTTTCGTCGAGGCCATTTTAAATCTATTTCATTATTTGGCTAAACTGCCGAAAAAATATTCGTTAAATCAAACATTCACTATAAACGTATTCTATGTGAGAGTTGCCAAAAAATCAAAGTCCATCAGATGTTAAACAAGCTAGCTGTATTTAATTGTACCATCTTCTTCAGTTTACTTAAATTTGTTAGAATACGTTTTCAGTTAGGTGCGAAGGATCCATTACAGCTATGGGGTCAGCCGTCAATAGATACCATCGACGGCATCACGAAAAAAGAGTGTGAAAAAGCGCGGTGCAACCTGCCGGTCCCACGAGAGCCGTCTTTACGGTCCGCGGCAGCGGCTGCAGCGGCGGCCGCGGCGGTAGACACTGACGACATAGTAGTCTCTACCGCAGCATCCCCGGCGTTCTTTACACGCCGCGCGGGATGCGCGTACACGCGTGCCTCGGCTTCCACACGTCGCCGGTGCCGGCGTGCGAACACGAGCGACGAGACCGAGGCGAGCTCATGTGGGTGCGCCATTCGCGTGTGGTAAGGACGTTCAGTCGGTCGGTCGAGTAGTGCCGAGAGAAAACGAAGGTAGATTGGCGCAAACGAAGCGAACAAAAGAGAGAGAAAGAGAGAGAAAAGGGAAGAGTATGCATGTGCGTGTCGATGTGAGACGGAGAAAGAGAGAGAGAGAGAAAGAGTTAAGGAGGACGACAGGGATAGCGAGGGATACACCTAGCCGGAGAGCGAACGGGTCGGCCAAGACTGCAGAAAGAGGGAGAGCGATCCCGCGCGCGCGACTAGCATTAGTAGTAGTAGTAGAAGTAGCACTAGAGGCTGTAGTGGTGAAGTAGTAGTAGGGTGTACCTTACTCCGGTGAGCGGAGGCCGCTGTCAGTTCTCCCGAGACCATAGGCTCGAGCCATCGCGAGATCTCCCTCTTGACGAACTCCCACCGCACGACAATACATAGTAGCGCCTCGTCAAGGTGACACCTTGATTGTCATCGGGAGTCCCGGTTGGCTCTCCTCGCGATCGCGGGATTCCACGAGCAGGGGAAGGGAACGAATAGGCTACTGAAAACGAGGAGAAAGAAATATAAAAAGAGACTAGGAGGGAGACTGGGAGGGAGAGGTGCTCAATTATCGAGACGGACATCTTCGAGGATGATTAACTTAGATATAACACAAAAAAATTTATATGATTAGGAAAGAGACGATATTATCGAACAGTCAACGGACTCTTATTAAAGAAACACGCGTTTCGTTTTTTTGCTCATTAGCGTTTGATGATAATTAAGTAGATGTGAAGAAACGGAGTTGATCGGATAGGTCACGCGAGTAGAAGCGAGCGGCGGGGTTCGCCGGAAAAAGTTGTGAGCTCGCGACGGCGAGCATCCCATTAGGCGAAAGTGACAGTGGAGTTTCGCGCGTAAACGAGAGAGGGCTATCACCCGAATTGATCAGTGAGGAAGTGCGAACACGAGTGTGGTAACACGGTGAATTTTCCCGTTGAAGCCGTCCGACTGGTGCTGCTGAACAAGGTAGGATCCACTTTCCATTGCCAAGATTGCAGCAATATGTTCTTTACTCAATCCAAGATATTGATACTGTCTATCACGCACTCGGTCGGTCTGTTCCACGACGAGTAGTGAAATAACTGTTTTACAGACAATCTATTTTGCTACTAGTATTTATTATCAAACACCTCCTTTCTCCAGCTGGAACACGTTGTTGCTCAATTGCGTTTCGGCCTTTAGGGAACAAAACGTGACGTCTGTACCTTTCAAATGCCATTCTCAAATAGAAGTCACGATAGTCAATATATGTTAAGCGCAAAATGCTTTAGGTATCTGCTTAATTATAACTTCGTGCGAAACTGAGTACGGCGAATGTGTTTCTACCGTGTAAGTACACGCGTCATGTAATACACGCACGTTCGCACATTTCTCTTTCTTTTTTTGTTTTTACATCTGCGGAATTATATGTTGAGAAATTACTTCCAGTTTTCTAATTTGTACGTAACGAACTGGCGTTTGATCTGGCCGAGAAAACGCGCAATCGATTCGCAGTTAATACGTGGAGAGTTCCTTGGGAATGACGGAGCGTCGGCTGACATTAAGTTTTACTCTCTCTTTCAGCCGGTTCGTAGCGGCATTCGTGCTATACATGTGTACGCGCACACGTGCGTGTGTTGGGAGCGCCGGAGTAGGGCGATTTGTCAGTCAATTTCTTATCGGATTAGAGGCACTTAATGTACGATTATACCAGCGCCGGGCACAGGTGCACCGGCCCTAATCTTGCTTCCTCCAACTCATGTTGCCCCTTGCTGCGTGCCATTCCAGCCGCTCTAACACTGAACGCGTTCCGCAGCCTATCGGGATAAGTTAACACGGGGTATCCTTTACAACGGCTCCGATAGCGATTTACTGTAGCGATTTGCCGCGGTTCTCTCCGAGGATCGTTAACCTGCAACAGTGACCTACGGTCTCGTGAATTCTGCTCTTTTTAGTTACACCTTTTTACGCTTTCTGCCTTTAGGATGGCACAATATATATTCATCCTTTCGAATGGGAGAAAGGAAGATAAGACCGTGGGAAAGAGAATTAAACACGATTTCAGAAATTTAATCGAAGTTGTGTGAGATTGCCACTCTAAAAAAGGAGAGTAAAAAAGGTACCTAAATGTTTCGTATATTTATGTGTATTTTCGTGTAGAGTAAGAAAGTGTCGGTTACATAAAAGATTCGTATATAATGATAACATATATTAAAATGAAATAAATCTTGTGCGGCATAAAAATGAGCATGCATGTATTGGTTAATGTAAGTGGTTAAGAGCTTATCGTTATAAAACCCTATCACATTAATTCACTCGTGAATTTTTTACATTAGTATAATATAGTATAATACTTTAGCAGCAATTTGTATTTATCTAAAAAAACAGCCAAGCATATTTTTTATATATTAATTTTGAAGAAATACATAAATAATATTACGTTATGGAATTCTTTAAAATATATAAATTGTATAAAATATATATCTCTTGCAATATTTAACAATGTGTTTGTCCGAAATATGTGCTCGTGTGCTTGTTACTGACGAAACACATTATAAACTACTGACGAAACATATGGCAATGCAGACATAGTTAATACCGTAAGTGTCATAATGTTACGTGCCGTATGTTTAAGCAAGTAACCCGATGACACCTTTGCGGTACTGTTACCGCAGCAGTGCTAATTCAGCACACACGATCTATGCAAACGACCTCAACCTCAAAATAACACATAGGCGCCGACTTTGGGAGGGCCTAGGCAGAGCACTTTTTGCCCCCCCAATTATTGAAGGTGCGCCTCCCCCTCCCCAATACTTTAAATCCTTTTTTTAACGAAGAAAAAAGTCAAACTCTTGAGCGCAAAATCAGTGGCGAGTTTTTATGATGTAGTTCGTTTGTTACAGCAGCAAAGACATATAGCGGATTTGCTGCCAATAGGCCTATTCTGTAACTTTTAACGATAGTGTCGTTATCGTTACGTTGTCATTGCACCGCTTTTTGAAGAAATACATAAATAATTATTACGTTATGGAATTCTTTAAAATATATAAATTGTATAAAATACATAACTCTTGCAATATTTAACAATGTGTTTGTCCGAAATATATATTATACCTGCGCAACGACAACGTAACGATAACAACACTGTCGTTAAAAGTTACAGAATAGACCTACTGAATTTGGTCAAATTTATAAAATTAATTTTAACAATCCCTGTAAATACGTGTACAGCCGAACGATCATTTTCTTCTTTAAGGAGGTTACTGACTTATTTACGAAGTATTATGACGCAATATCGATTAAATTCCTTAAGCATTTTACATGTACATATGGAAGAAACGATGAAGTTAGATTTAAATGTTATTGATAATGAATTTATTAACCGAAACACAAAATCCGTCATGCGAATTTTTTACGATTATAGTGTAAGTTTCTTTCTCAATTTTCTCGACGTGCAGTAAATATTCTCTTTGTATCTATAATCTACATACTTCCATCTCCCACTCCTCAGTAATGTTAAGGCTATTAAAAAAAAGGTCATTTGAAATGCTTGTCTCTTATCCCCCCAATATTTTTTCCAAGTTGGCGCCACTGAAATTACATACGTATTCGACGCAGTTTTATGGTACAAAGAACAACTACAAGTCGCTTGTTTTTAAAGACAAAATTGACAATTAGCTTGAATAATTATTATACTCCATAATTTATTTGAAAATTATAATTTATTGAGTTATAATAACGATAACAATAATTGTTCAATTTTTATTATTTTCAAAATTCTATTGTATGAAAATTTAACAATTATTATAAGTTACATTTTGTTAACGTTTCACAAAGAGAATTGTGAAATAATAGAAGAACTTCAAAAGAAGTACATTTCGTAAAAATTTTGCCGCAGTTCTGCGGGATATTTCGTTTGACTCGGGCTTCTGTTATTGAATTAATCTACTCAATCTGTACTCGTGAACCACTTTCTTTAATCGTTCGTGCGCTCATTTAAATCTGATGCGCAATTAGCATCGAAATGCAACGCTCACTCTTGCTTTCGATGATGAGTCGCCGGTCTGAATCGGCAACCGCAAAACCATCATCGTCAACAGAAGGTAATAAGGATGACGACGAAGAATCCCCGCGTTTCCTCGCTCGACTGGATAAACTCGGCGACTTTGTCGGTGCGGATATTTCTTTGCCTCGCTTGTTGTCGTTGTAAGGAGTGTAGGTTTAGTAGCGCCGCAAAAAGCGCCGGTGTGCATCCTTCTAATCGCTTTGCATTCTTGGCGCGCATCCCATTTTGTAGAGCGAACACAGACACAAGTAGCCTTCGTTCAGCAGAAAACAATCTCTGTCGTACGGATTCTCTTCCCACCCTTTTTTTGTTGAATGCTATTTCTCGTTTGCGTAAGCGCTCAAATATATAGTAAACCACATTATTTCTTCCCATATAAAGATCATATTTTACATGGAAATAAGAAAGCATTATTTTAAATTGCAGAAGAAGAGTAAAATGTATTCTATTTTCGAGAAAAATATCCGTTATATTTTTACATGGCACTGGATGACACTTGTTGGTAATAATGTTGACGATATATTATATTAAAATTATAAATACTATCATTATTTTTCTACATTTTGTTAATTTATAATTAATGCGTATGCATTTTTATAGTTTTTCATTTACATTTCAAATTTTCATGGCAGAAATTACATTGTGCCACGTTACATCCCTACTGAAAATCCTTATTCTCAATTATGATTTCAATTATGATCTCAATAAAAATTTTGTTCTCAATTGTGTTCTCAATTGTGATCTCAATAAAAATTTTATTCTCAATTGTGATCTCAATAAAAATTTTTTAGTAGGGATTTTTCTTACATGAGTTACGTAAGACATATGTATATATTTATTCCAAACACACTAGAAGATATAATTTTACTCGTGGACAAGTTATTAAGCGATACAAAGAAAAATATATCTATATATAAAGATTTGCTTATGCAAAATGTTGTTTTGAATTGGAACAAAATCAACACCTTCGATAAGTTTGATAGTAAAATTCGAAGGAGGTCGTAGATTCACGCGGACGGTATCTATTTCTAACTGGATTGCGCTCAGGTGGGCAATCAGTGAACGGACCAGAGCTCTTATCCGATATGGCTAATCTCGAATCTCGGTACGCAGCAAAAGACACTTCACCGAATAGCGTGAGCATCGCGATTCGAAAGTCCGCGCGTCACATCGTCAAGTGGTTTCCAGGAAACATCGGATTCCTCGCCTTAATGCGAACCTGTTCGCTCGAAACGGCCTTCCTACGCCGAACAATGGCTGTGGGCATAGGCGTGGGTGATCAACGAAGGATACAAAGCAGATCTGACCTTATACGATCCAACAGGGAGATAAAGTTAGACTATATAGCGAAGCGTGTCCGGCACGACGTCGACCGCGGACGTCGTAACAGATACATGGTTGTCCATTTTTAAGAGGTTTACGATTTTCCAGAATCAAACATGGATGTCCTTATGTCGCAATGTGCATTATTAAAATTAGATGCCGATCCAAAATAATAAATTTTGAAAATTTATTTTATTTGCATCTATTTTATTTGCATCCATTTTATTTATATTTTTCTGTGTAGTATTTTGTACACATTGTGAATATCTTATATATATATATATATATGTAGTATACACACACACACACACACACACACACAAGATTGTGTACATACATCAAAACTAAAACTACTTAAATTAAGTAGTTGTTTTTACTTCAGATTTTAATCTCAAACAGTTATTCCGATCAAGCGACAGTTTAATTTAACGGAATCCGTTACATAAAATAAATTTTGAGGGGTTTAACTTGCGTGGCTTAAGTTAATTATACGTAGAGTACGAGACAAGTAGTTGCGTAGAGTTTTCAAATTTGTCTGACCATCATCTACCGTAACTACTTAGAACGACTAGTGTTTTATAGACTCGCGTAAGATGCGGGTCCGTTTGCAATCTGTATTTGACTTTCACGAGACGCGAGTGGCTACTAACGAAGAATTCATCGAACAATCCTACACGTGAAACCAACGAGCTCTCAGCCCAGCTTTAAAAACAAGCGTGTAGCGCGCGGCGGTACGTTTAATCGGCGGCATCTCACGGTCCATTCTTTTTCCCAGTCGCGCAGTCCCGGAGCAGCCCCGTAATTTAACGACGCGTTAGGCTGATTTTACAACCTGCCACTTTGAACACGATCCATTGGGAGAGAGAGAAACAGAGTGAGAAGGGAGGAAGAGGAAAAGAGAGGAAGAAGGAGAGAGAACTTTTACTCGCGTAGAGCTGGCCTCTCGCGTGCTCTCCTGCCCGAGAAAAGCCGCGGTAGGGATTAACAGGTTATCGTGTACGAAGGACGCGCGCGTAATTACGTTCGTTACGTGGCGTTACGTCGCGTTACGTACGTTTACTCTGTGCCGCGATGCACCGCGACGCACCGCTCAGCAGCTCGCTCTCTCGGCCAGCGGGATCGGAAAAAAGGGCCGCGCTCTAAGAAGGAAAGAAAAGCGGCAGCACGGCAGAAAAGTCTTCTCGACGAAGCGACGGAATGAAGGGCAAAAGGGTGGGATAGAAGGAGGTTGAAAGGACGGGGAGAGAGAGGCGGGAGGACTGAAAGTCCGAGGGTCTTCTGTTTCGCCGCGTTCTCAAGGAATTTTTACGACTACCGACTGTGTCGGGTAGCCCTTCAGCTAGGATAGGCCTCTTAGGGTCTACGTGGCTGCACGAGGAGCCACGTACCACTTGTGGCTTTACTACTTTCACGTTTAAGCGGCTATTAGCGGCGATTCTCGTGACGGTAGGCCCTGAACTCCCATCCCTCCTTCATCTCCGCCTCCGTTTTCCGCTCATCTTCTTCCTCCCCTCCGCGGTTTTACGTCCCTCCGAGTATCCCCGCTCGCGCCTTTCTTTGTTCGCGCGTTGATCGAGTGCAAATATGTGCTATTTTTAATCTCCGCTAACACAGGCGCGAACTTAATAGTCTATCGAAATAATAAGGCTGTTTGATAGAAATAGAACCAACATTTCGACATCATCAACAGTTAACGCTAAAATTGGCAAGAAATTAAGGAAGCATATTTGATATTATATTATAATATTATGTATTAATATTGAGAGAGAGAGAGAGAGAGAGAGAGAGATTTCACAAAGATAAATAAGATTTAAAGTTAAGTGTTTTAACATAGTTTTTTATATAGAACGCGTTGTTTGTAGAGAGGGAAATAATTGTACTTTCCATTATTAGCATATACTCTAATTATGTCTTTATATATTTTGAAGAAAGCTATTTTAATAAAACTCGTAATGATTTAACCCTTTGAAGCATACATTTTTCCTTTCGAACGATTTTTATGAAACTTGGTATTCATCATAATACATTAGAAAGCATGTAAAAAAGGTAAAAAAGTGAATATAAAAAGATGGCATTGTACAATGCCACCGTGCCGCAAAGAGTTAAACTCAAATTCCACAGGTGCGAAGGGACTTTACAAAATTATTTTGTGCAGACAGAAAGAGAAAGAAAACTATTTACTCGTACTTCAAATTTATATTGTTATATGCCAATTTTATTGTTTACTGTTACATACACTTCGTAAAATATCTTCTAGAAGACAAATGCCTCCTTGTTGATACGTTGCTGCGGAAGAAGTCATAAAAATTGATTCTCAGTCCATGTTTCTTCTGTTTTATTTCTTTATATTTCAAATTGGATTTTCCATCTTGACCCGGTCGAATACTGATTGCGAGGGACAGAAAAAGAAACGGCTGCCGGGAAAAGAAGACGGCGCTCCCGCAAGGCGGGCGCCGGGCCTCTGATGTTTGAGAGTCATCGCCCGCCCGGCTGTGTTTTTGCCTCCCCGTGGAAGTGTACGCTAAGTAAAGGTTACTCGGAGTCGTGGGGCGACGAATGGAGGAGCGGGCGGCGAAAAAGGAGCAGCGGAGCAGAGCGGAGTGGCGGCGGTGACCGTTGCCAATCTTTCGTTGCTGCTGTAGCAACTTCGACAGCAAGTGTAACCGCGACGAACAGTGTGAACCTCCGGCAAAGTACATTTCGAAGCTTCAAAGATGAGAAGGACGAACGAAGTCACTGTCGCCGAGGAAAACGACCGGGTTGTTTTTCTCTCTTTCTCTCTCCTCCCCCCTTCCCTCGACCGACTGACCACCGTTAAACTTACGGCTACTGCCAAGCGACATTGTCTCGACGCGCCAAAGTTGACCGTGAAAGCGTCGCTTTCGTCTCGCTTACAAGCCCGACACGGAAGACTTCGTCCCTGCGGCTGGTCGCTAAGTGAATACAGACATAATGGTCAGACATGGCAATAAATCTGTTGTTTTGCGAATGCGCTCAATACATAATAATTTTTTATTTTCTTCTGGTCTTTTTCTTTTTCTAGCTTTCTTTAAAAATCAGATGTAGACTATATTTGTTTTTTTTTTAAGAAAGTTTTAGATACTGCTATAAAAAGTTTTATTAAGCTTGATATTTGATTCTTCTAAATCTATATCCTTTTTCTAAAATCTATATCCTCCTTATTAGATTATAATTTCTACAGAAATTTTTACATTTTTTCATCTCTTTTTTCTCTCTTATTTTCTTTTTTAAGATGATTATATATTTATCGAGCTATTACATTTATTTTATATTAAATATAAAGATGCATAAAAAGTTAATGTACTCTTTGCAAGACGAGCATATCATAATTTGCTTTTCATTATATGTAATATACAATTGTATACATAATACACAATATCGGAACGAATTTAAAAAAATTACTAATTTATAATAAAAACTAGTAGTTTTACAACTTTAGAAAAAAGACAGAGGAAAATAGAGTATTAGTTTTCGCTTTCTCGCTTAACGTGATTGAAACACTGAGTCATATTAAATTGTAACATGACTGACGCAGAAAAAGATAACTTCTTAACTGAAACAGAAAGTACAAGCTGTCCGACAACTCCATAGTGTCGTTACCCACTTGTCATTCTATAATTTATAGGCTTACATACATAGAATATCCTATCATTACCTTTCCTTTTCCGCCTTTTCTATTAGCTCTTCAGATTTGACATGCACGCGTATGTTCTTTGCAGTGTCTCGAAAAAAGCGCAGTCTCACGCAGTGAGCATTATATCGAGCGAGTTATTGACAGGTTCCTATTGCCATTGAGTTTCTCTCTACATGTGTGGGTATGTATATATACGCGCATACGATATTTTTCTTCGTATCTACATCACGTATCATAAAAAAATATCATTGTTTCTCCCTTTTGTACTTAATCTTCAATGACCATAACATGCATTTCGATCCTAGCTTAGACATTTTATAAAGCTTAAAAAAATATATAGTAACTCGTGTTGTTGACTTATAATTTTTATAATTTTGTATGGAGCTGTTAATTTGTTTTATCTATTGCAAGGATAAATTATGGAAAGCAAAGTTGACACTCTTTGCATTTAAATAATAGATTTATCTATTTTTACTATTACTATGATCTTAGTTAAAAATTTATGTATTATGACTATTCATAGTAAGAAATTAAGTCGTTAGATCGAAATTAGCCAAAGGTGAGAAATAATCTTCTTTTGAGGATACTTTGTAACATTTTCGTATTTGAAGAGCGTATTTCATGATGGACGATCCGGCGCCAAACTTACGCAGGCGGCTGCTATTAGTCCCGCTGGAGCAAAGAAAGGGATCGAAAGATCGCGTAGCGACAGAACAGATTTACGAGCCATAAAGGCTCGTCCAACAATCGGTGTCCTGCGTACGCGTGCTGTTTCGAACGGGTCAACGCCATGGGCGCCGACAAGAATTTTTCTAAAAAAGCTAGTATGTAATGTAGAAATTATATCAACAGGAATCAATTTTGTTAAAGTTGTATTAACTTTATTATTAAATTTACTTTAACAATATATTGTTTTATCAAAATAGTGGGAATAGTACCTTCCGCTTAAATTTTTATTTTTTTGTGTGATGCGGGTGAAGTTCCATTTATTTGTTAAAATCTGAAAATCGTTTCTAAAGATATATGTGTACAGAAAAAAAGAACATTCTTATTTCAAAAATATCTTAATTTTTGACATGTAAATCTTAAAATGAAATTTCATAGCGTTAAACGAAGAAATATTACTTGCATTAAAACATTTTATATAATTCAATAAAGAAAATTATAGTCTTATTATTCAAAAATAATTTTTATTAATGGAAAGCAAAAAATATTGGATAGAGAATAACAGTACTTTCAAACCAAGAATATTCATATTATAAAGATAATACAGTTTAATCTTATTATTGTATTCTTTATGTAACAATTACAATATTCAAATTAATTTATAATATTCTTGAAATACAAGAATATAAAATTCTTCTAAGAAAATAATATTTCCTTGCTTATATATGAAACAATGATAGTCTTAATTTAAATATATTTGTCTTGATTGAAGACTTTTTTTTCTGTGTGTATGGATTCGAGAAAATGTTTTTCACACATTCCACAAAAACAATTTTACACATTTACACAAAAATTCTGATAAATATTTTTTAAAATTTATTATTGAGATGTGCGTCTCAATTTTTACTTTTCCGCTTATATAAAAAAAATTTTGACTACAAATTGTTATATTTAACTCTTATTGTTTGATATATTTCAACAGAATAATTAATAAACGAGATCGTTGTATAACAGCTCATGGTATGTCGTGGGATGTCACGAAACATCACGGTGTGTCGCGTTTGGAGAGTTTACACTAATTATACTTGTTTAATTTTCTCCATTCTTTCGCGCTAAACCCAAGACAATCGCAACACTCTCTTCTCGCCACCCGCATCGCGACGCTCATGGTCGACGGTATCTTCTCGCTCCGGAGAAAATAATATCCCGACAACGATTCGCCATAACGACGCACGATACCGGATTCGGCACTAAGTCTCTATGAGGCGCCAATATCTTTTTAATGGCTCGAAAACGCGCGGAGATTAAGTGACCGCTAAGCGAATTTACGAGCGAAAAGGTCCCGACCTGTCATCAGCGTCTGGTGTGCGTATTTCTAGCCGACGACGATCGGCGGGGTGGCGAATGTGAACTGCCAAGGAGCGGAAGTCGTCACGCGAGCTTCTCAGAATCGATATAGCTTTCAACGTCTATATTAGCGCCCCGCCGTTGTTTTTACCGGGGCGAATTTCAGACGCGAGAAACCCCGGAATCCCCGCCCGGTTCGGAATTGAAGCAATAAGTTGAGGAAGGGTCTATCCCCACGTTAGACAGGCTCATCCTTCTCCTTCTTTTCTCTTCTTTTACACGGTGATCTTCCGCTCGAGAAACAGCGTCGTTTTAGCAGAAGGAACTCTCATCAAACAAGAATGTCTACTTACTTTCCTGATAACGTAAAAATGCATCGCAAATATCGCAATACTGTCTCCAGCTTGGTGCACTAAGAATATTTTACTCCAAATAAATGGAGTTTTATTTTACAGATCTAAAATCTCTTGGAAAGATAGTAATTCTTTACATAACATGCAACATAATTTAAATCTTCGGAGTTATCCCTGCTTATAAAACTGCTTATATATGTATAACACTTATAATTTGTAACATTTATAATATATTAGGTGCGCAACTAAGTTCCCGCTGTTTGTCAATAGATGGCTCCAGCAGTAAGTGCTGGTCGATTTAGACATATCCAAAACGTCATGAACCAAGCTTAGACATATGGTAAACAAACCGCGTTGACACGTTA